>CAUYON010086032.1:0-10595 GCA_963573935.1 Arctocebus calabarensis | reverse complement strand
CTTTATATAGTGATCAAGAAAATGCCATGAAGGCTATCTGTAACAGTACGATCAAAATATTTCTGAATGTATATGAAGCACATCGTGCCCTATGATTGCACCAATGTACACAATTATGATTCAATAAAATTATAAAAAAATTGATATGAAGGAAACTCAAATACATATTGCTAATCAAAAAGTCAGTTTGAAAAAGATATGTACTCTATGATTCTAACAATATGATGACCTGGAAAAGACACAAAGATACAGTAAAGCTTTGAATGCTGGGGGTTTAGGGAAGTGGGGCACAGGTGGATATGTAGAGCACAGCATATTTTAGGGAAATAAAAATATTCTGTATGACACTATAATGGTGGATGCAGAGCTTTGCGAATTCACCAAAAGTCATAGAGTTGCACAGTATGAAGAGACAATCCTTATTCAAACTGTGGACTTTGGTTCATGATAATGTGTCATTAACTGATTTATCAACTGCAGAAAAGTAAAACCCTAATTCAAGATGTTACTAATACAAAAATAGGAAAACTGTGAGCAGCAAGAGGTGGTATGTAAGAACTCTCTGTACTGTTGGCTCGATTTGCTGTAAACTTAAAACTACTCTAAAAATAAGTCTAATAATTTTTTAAAATCTGGTGTTAGATAATAAAAAAAGATGTTTGTCCTTTACCTTCTGGTATCAAATAACGAAAGCTAGTGTTGAAAATGATCTTCATCAGTCACTGTAAAATTATTGGGATGAGTTGTGAATTTGTATAAAATAATTAATTGGAATGAGAATTGACTACAGACGCCCTTGGGTCGTGGGAGGTGTTTTAAGTCATGGAGAGGAAGAGAGAGGTCAATGATTCCAGCAGAGAGAACGTGCCTATTGACTCACATGGATGGTAGTAACCATGTCGCGGGGCAATGAAGCTAAAGGCAGCAGCAGATAATAGGGTTAAAATGTCAGACAAGTGAGTTAAAGATACTGAGGAACTTTTGTTATCGGGGGAAGTGTTTACCTATTGGAGGTAGTTATATAAACAAAGCAGTGTTTCAGGGATTAAATAATATCTATGGGAATGTACTTAGTCCAATGTCTGGGACATTGTAGATACTTTACAATTGTTAAATCTTGTTTGAGTAATTCTTTTCATGGCTAATTTAACTCTCAAGAAATATTAAGTTAAAAACTTGTAATCACTAATTTTAAGGGTCAAAATACAATTCATACAAAAGTAAAACTATCTACAATTGTAAAACTATTATATTTTAAAACATCTTTCCCCTCTTTCAGTAACAATACTTCAATCAGTGCACATGTCACATTTTTGTCTGGATTGCAAACTTCTAGATGGCAGACTATTGTAGTTTATCACTGATATAAAAACTATAATTAGTGCTTATTAATTAAATGTTTTTTCAGTATTAAATGAATCATTTGAGTGCAATGGGTAAGATATGATTAGAATTCAAACTGGTTCACTAAAATGCTAACTTGATGACCTGTGTTGCTCTTTACTCTTCAGCCACGTGACTATTTTTTTTTCTTCAATAAATGGCATGATGATTCTTTAAAATTGTTTGTTACTTGAAAAAAAATTAGGAGGTATATGTATGGGATTTCTTATATAAGCTAACATATCCTTGGTTGGTCCTTTATTTAATGCCTTTTAATTTCCACAACCCTGTGTGGTATTACTTGAATGTTTAATGAATGTTAATAGTGAGTTACCCGACATACTGGTCCAAGAGGTTCAGACCCGGGAAATGAGAAAAGGAGGAGGCCTCATGTAAGGAGGAAAGGGTTCTACAATGGCCCAACAGTTCATGATCAGGGAAATGTCAGTAGAAAAGTTTCCTATTTCTAATTAACCTATTCACAGTTAAATCGAGAAGAAAGAGACTTCCTATGTTCAAGCAGACTTTGGAGACTGTTATATCTGGCTTTCATTTCTGGGAGATTTCATTGGTTAAAATATGAAATGACTACTTTCATTGTATAAAATTCAATTTTAAAACCTTGCACTTCTGAATATTTTCAACTTATTCCAGGTTAATTTCAGCATGATTTTTAAAAGCATATTAAAATATATTTAATAAGGCATAATGAATCATTTTCCCATACCCTCTATTATTATTAAAAAAATTTAATGACTTGGGTTTCATTCATTAGAAATGTGCTACTTAACTCTAAAATCCAATGAAAATATATTGCTTAAAATAAGCATAGTGAACATTTAGTCAAGATATTTGTTTATACAAGTTACAAATATTAGGTTAAAAAATACCTTATATTTTTATAACTTCACTAAGCTCTTGACCACCGTGTCAAGGTAATCTGCTTTTCTGATTCTCTCTTTGTCACCAGTGTCATCATTACTATGGTGGTGGCTCCACGGCTTCACACTCATATCTCTGACTCAGCTGATATTGTACAAATCAAAGAAGGAAAGAACTTCAAATAATCTGTGTGCATCGAAACATTGAAATATTTTTGGTTCAGTCCCCTAGATCCAGACACCAGAAACGTTAGGGAAGCAAAAATACACTGTAGAGTTATAATCTTATTCTATAACATTATTAAAGTAAACCAATTTTCAGCTTGTCATTATTTCCCATCACCATAAGTGCCTTGCTTTACATGTGCCCTGGGAGATTTGAAAGGGCTTGCAAGTTAATTGAAGAATATATTCTCATAAAAATGAAAAGTTTTATAAAATAAAGGGGAAATATGGGAAATTATTACTTGATTTGAGCATTATAGTTCACTGATACAGTGCTGGATTTTATTGTGTTGGTAAATGATGGAAGTTGAAAAGCAAAGTTCTGACATGAGATTCTAGTTGCCATAACTCAGAAAGAGGTTCTTTCACATTCCCCCCAAAATGTATCAATGGGTACATTATTAAAATTTTTATTCATGTTCATTTCCCTCCCCAACAAATTCCAAAGTCTTATTTTTTAAATGGCTTAGACATAGTGAGACTTCCTTTAAGAGAGATAACAGAATGAATGAATCAGATTCCAGGAAACGTTTGCAGTTGAATAGCCAGGTAAGTGTATAGGTGGCTTCGTCTCCAGTTATCACTGGGATATGGAGCTGGTTTGGGGTATCCCTGAGATATGTTTTGGAATGATTTGAACAAATGTAGAGACTTGGTGAGGAAGTTGTTTCTTCATGTCTTTTTTTGTGTCACAACAATGTGGTACAATCCATAGTCTATGGCAGGACAGTTTTCAAACTTCTGCATCCAGAATCATTTGAAGGGCTTGTGGAAAGGCAGATGTCCAGACCAGAATCTCAGAGGTTTTGATTTACTTGGTCGAGAAAGGGGCATAGGCATTTGTGTTTCTAGCACACACCATGAAGATGCTGGTGCTGCTGGTCTTGGGACCACAGGCAAGGGGCATAACTGCTCTGGAGAGAGTTACATCTGTGGCACAGCCACAGAATGACTAAATAATTTGGAAGCCAATAGAATTGCCCTTTTTAGCAATATCTTTCTGAGAACTTCTTGAATTTTAAGATAGCTTTCTGGTTTCTATTTGTATGCCCTTGTGGGACAAATCCAAATAAGATGGTTGCTACATTCCAGTTCCTTTTTATCATGTCCTGTTTTTTCCCTGGGTTGACAAGTCCTTGAAATAGTTCAGAAATGTTCAATGTTTCAGTTCAGTGCTCTTGGCCCCAAAAGAAATATGACTGGAAATTACATTTTTCTTAAAAAAAAAGAGAGAGAGACATAAAGGTAATATTTTTCTAATCAAATTTTTGGTAATTACACTTGCATACCTCAAATTAATGTTTGAAATCTATGCAGGAATTTTATTTCAAAGGAAAATCTCATCTCGGTTTCTGTGCATGCTTCGTATTCAATTTGTTTGAATCTTGAGAATTGTACTATATTATGTTAACATTTCTGAAAAGAAAAACTTACCTTCTCCAAAAGCATGTTAAAATACAACAAAAACACTAGTAATTCCCCTAATTCTCATTCAATTCCCCTTGTCAATACACTTTCCTCAAAAGCACAGACTGTTGGCTTTAGTTAATTTAAGACCCACAAAGGTGTTTGCATGTACATTAATACTTGTCTGTAAATATGTCGGTTATCTATAACTAAATTTCCATCCTTTTTTCTTTTCTACACTGTTTACCAAGTAGACACCATATTCTCTCTTTCTCCTTTATCTGCCCTTCTATTTCTTATTCTCTTATTTTTAACCATTTGATTTGCAAAAAAGATATTCAAGTGTATCTATGATGAATGTGTGTATGGGAATGTTGTAATCTGTCTGATCTATTTTTGGAGATAGGAATCCCTGACAGAAAAGATGCTGTCTTTTGATGTAACAGGTGCCATATGAGTCCTAGAACACTTTGGGCATTTAATAACCTTTACATCACCATCATTGATATCATTGTCATCAATCATGGAAGCTAGTCACAGCTGTGATCCAGTGAGATGTAGGTAGAAAAGGATCTTAAAGTCTCTAATTGCTGTTTAGCACTAACTTTTTTTTTTTTTTAGAGATAGAGTTTTACGTTGTTGCCCTCAATAGAGTGCTGTGGTGTCAAAGCTCACAGCAACCTACAGCTCTTGGGCTTAGGTGATTCTCTTGCCTTAGCCTCCCCAGTAATTGGGACTATTGGGCACAACTCCTGGCTATTTTTTCTTGCAGTTTGGCTGGGGCCGGGTTTGAACCCACCACCCTCATGGGGCTGGCGCCCTACTCACTGAGCCACGGGCACCGCCCTTAGCACTAATATTTTCCCTTTTAAAATCACATTTGTTCTCTTTGAAGTAATTTTTGTGTGCCTTTCACACTTGTAGTAGTGGCATGTCTAGAAGAGTGACAGAGAAGTTAATTGAAATGAGCTAGCACTTAGCCATAGAAGTGTCAGATTCTGCGTGACAGTGCTAACCTGTTTACACATGGCTAACCAGTACTGGACAGAAGTAAATCATCATTGCAATATAGTCATTCTCTTAATCATCTAATGGTTGCATTACTTATATAGAGACAAATGCACACAGGGAACCTTGCTGTCTTCAGTAAAGTCATTCTGCTGTCATTAGAGTAAATGAGGGTTACACCGTCCTCCTCCTCATCAACTTACCTTCTTATACAAATCCTACAATCACAGAGTAGAAATGTCAAACATAAAATTAGTTTCACTGACATGTACATCTACAGATTCTGTAACTGAGAACATCATTTGTCCCTTTGAAAAGCTGAAATGTTTTAGAACCTGAAAGATGTGTTGAAGTAATTTTCATCTACAGAGTACTTTGTTCAGATGGAATTTATGTGAAAGGGATAAAAGCAAGAGTTATGAATGAAGTCAGCTTAGGAAGTTGTCTGATTGAATGCTTTCATATCTGCAATTCCAATGGGAACACCGAAGGATACCCAGGATCTCAAAGCAGCTTGAAAACTACTGTGTTTGACAGTTAATGGTCTGTTTTTTTCCTAAAGACATTTATGACAATATAACACACCATATACAGTATTTTCCTTTTGGTACTTTCTAATTAATTACATTGAGATCTAAGATTTATGAAGAAAGGGACTGTGTCTGTGTGCTACATAGTAGACACTCAGAAAGTTTGTTGAATGAATGAATGCAAATAAATATGTTTACTAATTGGTAGGGTGACAGAACAAAATTAGATTTCCAGGATTAAAACAACTACAACAAACACATTCACTGACCCCCAAGAACACACGAAGTAGTTGGAGCAATTTATTTATTTTTTTGTAGAAACAGAGTCTCACTTTATCGCCCTGAGTAGAGTGCCATGGCATTACACAGCTCACAGCAACCTCCAGCTCTTAGGCTTAAGCGATTCTCTTGCCTCAGCCTCCCTAGTAGCTGGGACTACAGGTGCCCACCACAGCGCCCGGCTATTTTTTTGTTTTGCAGTTCGGCTGAGGCCAGGCTTGAACCCGCCACCTTCGGTATATGGGGCCGGCGCCCTACTCATTGAGCCACAGGAGCTGCCCGAAGTAGTTGGAGCAATTTAAATGACCACAAAAAACAAACAATAATAGAAAGCCAGTGCATAATTCATAGTTTCCCACTGATGGAAACTGTGTACCAATGTAATTCAGAAAACAGAAAACTGGGTCAAGTCGATCTGGTGAAGATTCATGGGAGAAACGAAGGAAGGAAGTAATTGACTTAAATCTTTTGCTTAAACTTTCTTGATCTCACTCTCCTCATATAAAATCATGTTTTTCTAGCTATGTCATCACTGAGATGGATAGGAATTTTAGGCAAAAGGAGTCTTTTTTTTTAAATAATGGTACAAATCTGAACGAGGTTGGAGACAATCTTTCTGCAAATTTGCCTTGGGAACTTAAGCAAAGGTTAGGCTGTAATGAACTCTCTGCTACACTACACTATGGCACGGCTGCAATATGAATGTGATTGGGAGAATTAAACAGAACTCAAAGAAAGTGTAATGAAAGTAGAATTTGTTTAAAAAATGATTTTCTGAAAACTCAGAGTGCATAGAAATTTGGAAGTGGTGTGCAGAAGCATGTCTTAGATGAAGCAGAATAGCTTTAGCACTGCACAGAAGCATAGCTGTACCTGAGTCATAGATAAAGTAACCAAGTATGAGTTACCTTCTGTTTTCTTTAAGTAAATCTTTTTATATAAGAATAGTAAAGATACAGAAACGTTAGGCTTAATGGCATTTGACACAGTGAACCCATTCCCATAAACCACCTCCAGGAATAAGGAAGTGGAATGTTACCACCATGCTCGGACCATCTGCAGAGGCCCTGCTGCCCCACCCCAGAGGCAGCAAGTACTGTATTCTGACTTCTAGCACATAGATGTTTGATTGTTTTACTTTTTTTTTGAGACAGAGCCTCAAGCTGTCACCCTGGATAGAGTGTGGTGGCATCACAGCTCACAGCAACCTCAAATTCCTGAGCTCAAGCGAGTCTCTTGCCTCCGCCTCCCAAGCAGCTGGGACTACAGGCGCCCGCCACAACGCCCGGCCATTTTTTGGTTGCAGCCGTCATTGTTGTTTGACGGGTCTTGGCTGGATTCGAACCCGCCAGCTCAGGTGTACATAGCTGGCACCTTAGCCCGTTGAGCCACAGGCGCTGAGCCTATTTTAGAACTTTCTGTAAACAGGATCGTACTTGTTGTAAGATTTTCCTACTATTTTCACTTTACATTGTGTTTATGAGATTTATGACACTCATCATGTTAATGACTGACATATTTTGATTTAATAATCTTACTATTTCATATCAATTCTTTGTTCTCTTTCCCTTTCTTGCCAGCTTGTTGAGTGACCAAGCATTTTAAAAATGATTATTAATCCTCTTTGTTATTTTTAGTTATCTTTTATATTCATTTAGTAATTTTCATTGAATTGAAATTATTGAAATCATTTATGATAAATATTGAAATATTAGAATAGATCTCTTTTTACATTTATATTTATTTTATTTTCCTTTTATTAAGTCATATACACATAGATCATGCCCATCGACCTATGAATGGTTTTTAAATTGTGGTCTATATACACCATGGAATACTATGCAGCCGTAGAAAAAGGTGGAGACTTTACCTCTTTTATGTTTACATGGACGGAGCTGGAACACATTCTCCTACGTAAAGTATCTCAAGAATGGAAGAAAAAGTATCCAATATACTCAGGACTTTTATGAAACCCATTTATATTTACTCACACTTTGTTATGTAAGATAGGATAAATCTTAGGCATATCTCAGGATCCCTTTATATTTTTATAAAATTACTGGAGATCCCAAAGACCCTTTGATAATATGACATATAATCCATGTATATATAATATTAGAAATTAAAACTGAAAAAGTTTTAAACCAGAGAACATATAACCACACATTTTTGTTAGTCATCAGATATCCTTGCTCTGATATCTCAATCAAGTTACCTCTGGAAAACTCCACTATATACCTAAGAGAGGATGAAAGCAAAAAGCAAATAATATGCACATTTCAGTCTTGCTGTGAATGTAATGGACACTGTACAGATTTCCCTAGACTGTCTTTTGAGAATTTGCTACCGTGGAGACACAACTTAAAACTTAATTATCAGAATGTTGTGTCTGGTATGTTTTCCCCTTGATTTTGTGTTGCATGAAGGGACTGACTTCTAAGGAATAGAATGAAACAAATGTAGTGTGATATCAATTTCAAGTTTAAGTTTCAACCAGTCTTTGGCATGGCATTCTACTCTCTAGAATCATAGGTTCTGGGAGAATCCAGCTGCCACTTTTTAAAGCAGCCCTGTGAAAAAGACCAGAGGAAGTGCTTGTAAACCAAAACTTTCCTAATAAATCCTAGCAATGAAGGCACCTCCAGCCTACCCTGGTGGCAGCTGAGGACAGGCCTTGAATTGTAGTCAACTGGCTCACACCTCCCAGATTCCCACCCCACAGACACTGGGAGAAACATGTGTTTGTTGTTCAAGTTACTAAGTTTGGGGATTGTTATAACAGCAATAGATAAATAATACATCTACGATATGATTTCCTTGTTTTGCTTTCAAATTTCTTTATCTTTATACTTAAAAACCGTTATTTTTATTCTGTAGAAGATGTTAGACTTCTGTTGGTATTATTTAGTCCACTTACATACTTATTTATTAATATATTTTCACTTATCCCACCATTTTGTTTCCTACCTATTTGTTTTCAGTTTAACACACCTGTTATATTATTTTATATTCTCTAATTGCTTTATTATGGATTACCAATGTTTAAATTATATTTCATTTCCCCGAGTTTATGTGTTATGGATAAGTTCCACTGTTTTCCTAGTGGTTATCCTAACAATTACATCAGACATATAATTATTTAAGTCAATTAAAATATTTAACATTTTCTCCCTTCCAGAATATTTCTAAAACCACAGAAAATATTAACTTCTGAATCCCATTTTTCCTGTGTTTTAGTTCTGTGTTTAAAATATTACATGACACTAGAATCATTATTTTGTATAACGAGTATTCATTATTTTTATTTATGTGTTTACCCTTTTCCGTGTTCTTTATTCCATCCAGTATCTTCATATTTCAACTTTGGGTCATTTTTTTCTCTGTCTGAAAAAATTCCCTTTACTGTTTCTTTTAGGGCAGTCTTCCACGTAGCAAATATTTCTTTTGAAAATGGCTTAATTTTGTCTTCATATTTGAGAAATATTTTCACTGGAAATAGACATTGTATTTGACATTTATTCTATTTCATCCAGAAAGTCTTCTGTTTTCTGTCATTTCAGTTTTGTGTACTCTTACTGTGTGTCTTTTTTTCCTAGGATCTCAGCCTCATAAGTTTTGGGATTGTTGTTTTTCTAATGCTTTCAAGTAGCAGGTTGTTTTTTTTTGTTTTTTTTTTTAAATTGGCCTGTTTTTATAGTTGTTCAAAGACAGAGGGTTGATCTGTTACTAGCTGTTAAAATAGCCAGAAGCAAGAGTCTAGGTGGTCTGCTTTGAATGAGGATTTAAGTCTCCAGCTTATCTTTTGCAGAATTAAAAAAAAAAAATGATTGCAGTCTTTTCCTAATTTGAACATTATTCCATTGTTGTGGAGGAATGAGTTTGCCTTTAAAATTAATTTTACTACACTTTAGAGAAGAACATTAAAGTCAAGGCGGGTAAGGACCAGAGGCCCATTGTGCCTTTTTCTTGCCATACAGAATATGTCAGTTTGGGGAAGAATGAGAGATAGGGGAATTGAGGGCTCTAAAAAAATAAGTGGAGATAAATCTGTGGGTTTACTGCCCTTTTAAGTAGCTGGGGTTTTATTACACAGAAAAAAGAAAGTTATATAAGTCACATAGTTATAATAAGATCACAAACCATAATCACGTTGTGGTTTAGAAAGACACAGCTTTTACAAAATACAAAGGTA
Source organism: Arctocebus calabarensis (assembly GCA_963573935.1). Taxonomy (NCBI): domain Eukaryota; kingdom Metazoa; phylum Chordata; class Mammalia; order Primates; family Lorisidae; genus Arctocebus; species Arctocebus calabarensis. Next base: position 690 of record CAUYON010086032.1, on the reverse strand, counting down.
AGGAGAGTGATATTAAAATTGGAGAAACTATGGAAAGGGTTTTAGAACTTGTTGGAATAAGTGGAAGTTCATACAATGCTGATGAGAAAGAGGCAGCACCACTAGAAACAGAAAAGATGAAATAGAGCTACCTGATCCTTCAGGGGAAAGACAGTCGGACGTGACAACAGGTCAGATCTGGAGAAGGGAATTTACACAAGATGGGGAGGACACCATCGTTTATTACATAAAAATAAATCTTTGATTTCTAAAGACATAATTTGATATGTTCAAGATCATTTTCAATTGAGCAGCTCATATAAACTAGAACACTGTAATTGTAAATGAGTTAGAAAGATTAATAATTGAGAAAGACAGGTGCAATTTCTTCGAAGCTGAACATACTTGATCTAGAAAAGATATAATGGGATTAAGTCTGCTGTTCTATTAGTTTTGGTGAATTTAACATGGCAACCTCTTGAAAACAGCACCTTATTACAGGTTAACAGAGAGTGCAAATTTGTGTCTACATAACTAACAATAACTAGAAAATGTTTCTGTCATCATTACTTTATTTTTTTTTTATAATTTTATTGAATCATAATTCTGTACATTGGTGCAATCATAGGGCACGATTCATATACATTCAGAAATGTTTTGATTGTACTGTTACAGATAGCCTTCATGGCATTTTCTTGATCACTATATAAA
>CAUYON010086031.1:0-23472 GCA_963573935.1 Arctocebus calabarensis | reverse complement strand
CTACTAGGGAGGCTGAGGCAAGAGAATCGCTTAAGCCCAAGAGCTGGAGGTTGCTGTGAGCAGTGTGACGCCACGGCACTCTACCCAGGGCGATAAAGTGAGACTCTGTCTCTACAAAAAAAAAAAAAAAGAAAGAAAAGTTCTAGAGGTTTCTTAGTCTTTTTGCCATCTTCTGAGCCCTCACTAGAATCACTTTTAATACTTTATGGCAACAGAGGTTTTTTTCTAGCGTGCACTTCCAAATTTTTCCAGTCTCCACCCATTACCCAATTGCAAAGCCACTTTCACATTTTCAGGTATTTATTATAGTAATAACACAAATCTCAGTATCGATTTTCTTAGTCCATTTTCTGTTGCTAAAAAACAATACCACAGACTGGGCAATGTGTAATAAATAGAAGTGTATTACTTAACTTCTGGACTTTGGGAGGTCCAGGGTTGAGGGTCTGCATCAGTTGAGGATTTTCTTGCTGTGTCATACATAACATGGTGACACACTGAGAAAAAAAATTGGCTTTCATAACAAACCCATCTTGTGATAACTCACTCACTACTGGAAAAACCCATTAATCTAGGAATAGACTAATCTATTTATGAAGGAAGAGGCCTCATGACCCAATCACCTCTTAAAGGCCCCACATCTTAATACTATCACATTGGGGATTAGGTTTTAACATGAGTTTCAGAGAGGGGAAACATTTAAACCATGGAAGTTTTATTATTCTTTTCTCTTATAATGACAAAATATTATACTGAGCTATTTGTATTCTAACGTCCCAAATCTTCACTTTTTTCATGTCATACGTTAGTGATAATCACACGAAATAATTTTCCTTTTTTCTTAAACATTCAAAATGTTCATCAATTATCTATCATCTATACAATGATGTTTAGGAGGCATGAAATCAGGGAAATATTCCTGGGAGCCAAGTTTCTTCACTTACTGTTTAATTTTGCAGTGATAGTGAGAAGCAATATAACAGTTGTCTGATATAATATGATAGCACATTCATCATCTGATTACTGAGATTCTTTGGTTCTGTTTATGTTTATTGTGGAGATTATGTTAGGGAGAGTCAGTAGCAGGTGGGGCTGTCTAATCATTTAGGAAGTCCTGTGGGAATTCTGCTGCTTTTTCTAGGTTTCCTTTTACTGTCAGTTCTAACCACCCAGCTTTTCAAATATGAAGCAAACATGAATTTGGTAGTGCTTTCTTTTTATAGTATGTTTTGAACTTGTATATTTCCTTGTGTGGCTAAAATAATGCACATTTATTCCTAGGTCAGTATCTTTTTGAAAGACATCTAGATGGATTTTATTACCACCTCATAGTTCTCCTTCCATTTATAACAAAACTCCTTGTAAGAGTGGTCTATACTTACTGATGCTAATTTTTCTCCTCCCCAGAATTTTATACTAACCTAAATCATAATGGCCCAAACTACTCTTATAGAATATCTAATGCACTTCACATTTATGAATTTGGGGCTCAATTCTCATTCTTTTTGACCCACCTATAGCATCTGGCATCTTTTTTAATTAATTAAGTTTTATTAAATCATAACTTTGTACATTGTTGCATTTATACGATTCTGGGTACTGCTTCAATCTACAATGTGAAATGTTTACATTGAACTAAGTAACATATCCGTTACAATTATACTCATTTCTTAATAGTTTTCAAATGTACCATTGCATCACGCACATTAAGTGAGGTCCCCCCAAATACCTTCCCTCCTTCCATATCCCCTCTCCCCTCCTCTCTTCTCTTCCCTTCTACTTTCTGGACTATAGTTATGTTTTGAGCATTGGGCATCTTTGATCAGTCCTCTTTGTTGTAAGATTTTCTTCATTTGATTTTTAGGATATCACATTTATCTGTTTTGATCTTTCTGGCCATTGCCTCAAGTTTCCTTTGCTTATTTACCTTTATCCATTAAATTCCTAAATATTGAAGTGCTTCTAGGATCAGTCATTGGACCTCTTCTGTTTTTTCTATATCTCTTTGCCCTTGATGATTTCACATAGCCATGTACCTTTAAATATCTTCTGTTTTACCTACCTATTTCTTTACAACAAACTGATCCAATATTTAGTGGTTTTAAATAATAATAATAGTTATCTAATATCTCTAAAAGTTTCTAAGTTGAATGGTTCTGGTTTGGGGCCTTTTACAAAGTTGTAGTCAGTTTCTGCAGTCATCTGAAGGCTGACTGGAGCCAGAGGATCCATCTTCAAGGTGGCCCCCCAACACAGCTGACAAGTTGGTGCTAATAACATTCATAGACCTCAGTTAAACTTTATGCAAACTTCTCTAAATAAGAAGTTATATACCTTCATTTCTGCCATTGATCCCTGTTTCAACATGGAAATTCAAAGTTATCCCTGATTCAATGTGGAAATGGACTACATAAAGAGGCTTCGATCACTGGGAGCTGTCTTTGAGATTGGCCTTTGTTCATAGACCTCCCACATGCAAAATACACTCACCCTTTTCCCAATACCTTTCAAAATCTCATCCCTTTATGTCTCAGATGGTGTCTAAAGGTCAAGCATCTCATCATCTGCTTTGGTCTAAATGTTTGTGTCCGTCCAAAATTTTCATGTTGAAATGTTAACCTTCAGGTTATGGTATTAGAAGGTGGGGCCTTTGAAAGGGGATCAAGTAGCAGGAACAAGTGAGATGAGTGCCTTTTAAAAGAGATCTGATCTATGTGTTTATGATTTAATAAAAAAAAGGCTTGTACCACTAACTAGTCTATTAAAATAAATAAATAAATAAATAAAACAGGTCCAAAGAAAGATTCCTTTCTCCTTCCATTATATAAGCAATCAGTGAGACAGCACCATCTATGAACCAGAAAGCAAATCCTCACCAGATGTAGAATCTGCCAGAGCCCTGATCTTGGACTTCTCAGCCTATAGAACTATGAGAAACAAATTTCTGTTGTTTATAAACCACCCAATTTATGGGATTTTGTTATAGTAGTTCAAACAGACAAAAAACATCACTTAATCTCATCCAGGTGTGACTGAGGCTCTTCAGGTCTAGTTCACAGAGTACACCAGTTCAAGTGAAATTCCGATTCATTTGAAGACCTGTGAACTAAAGAGACAAGTGAGCTACTCCTAACATAGCCAAAATACATTGGTCGGATAGATAGGATGACTGCCTTATACTGTCTACTTCAAAAAAGGGGTAAATGGGAAACCCACATAACTGAAACTGCCTTTAAGCATTCTGAAGTTCAGCTAGACACATGTTCCACCCTCTTGATTAACAAACGCCCTACTTCTTAGGGATTATTCATTTTGACACTTAACTCCACCACTTAAGAAGAGTTTCCAATCATCCTGTCTTTTTTATAATAAATGGTTGGTGTTTTCAACTGAGTAGTTTTCAGTGTTTTTCCAGCCCATGATAATTCAAAGTCCTAAACCATATTTTATCTTTTGAGTTATCTCTGCCCCTTATAATCCAATCTAGCAGTATTTCTACAAATACAATTCACTTAATAAACATTGTAAGTCTCTCTCTTCTGATTCTTATTTGGGGGGGGATTTTACTCAATTAGAAATAAAAGGCCATATTGATCAATAAATCTTGGCAGAACAAACTCTTCTTTACCTTGGGCTTCCTGTCTGGTTGCCACCTAAGATTCCTACAAATCCCATTGTTTCATGAAGAGAGTGGGTAAGGTCTGCCTCTAAGATCCATAGAGGGACTATTTTTAAATTATTATTTGATATTCTACTTAAAAATTTCTAAGTTCTTTGGGAAAGGCTTTACAGTTATATACTTTATTTAGGCAATGTTTTGTGGCAATGTTTTGGATTTTATCTTTCCTTGAAAACAATTTTCTTATTTTCTTGAAAACAAGTTTCTTATTTTTAGCATTGTTTGCCGTCTAGAAAGGCAGGAGTGAGATAAAGTTTTAGTTTGAACATAGAAAACCTTATTTTAATTTATACATTTAACTATTAATTCATTAGCTTACTTTTTTCATTTTTATTTTACTATAGATGGCAAGAAGCCAGGTGATAGCTTCCATACCACCTAGAAATGTCTTTTGCTAAATTATCTTGTTTATTAAGTGTATTTTGTATTTCTAAAATTATTTCATTTTAGATTTTATATTACTACCTAACAACAATGCCCCTTTCTCCAGCTTTCAATAACATTTCTTTGTTTTCCTATAGGTTCTTGCTCACAGTCTTTTTAAGAGCTATTAGTTTTGCCAACATTCTTTTTCTGGACCCTTAGAATTTTATTAATATTCCCCTTGAGATATTTCCAGCTTCTTCTTGTTACCAATCCCAAGTTAATTTGCTTTAGATTTTGTTACTGTAGCACACTATTTCTGGTTAAAAAAAAAAACTGTAATTTTACTTTACTTTTGCAAAACAAATCATTCCAAAACGTAGTCTCTTGAAACAATTTAAATAAATGAATTTTTCTTTGGGGGTCAATAATTAGTTTCAAAATTTTACTCAGTGTCGTTCATGAGGCTATTATCAGTTATGGACTGGGGCTAATGCCATCCAAATTCTTAAATGGGGCTGACAGATTCAGCATCAAGGCAGCTATTTAAGCAGCTAACAAGTTGATGTTGGCTAAGTTCTGGAGGCCTTAGTTTCTTTTTATATGAGCCCCTCCTAGGGTTGAAAGAGTCTTCATGGCAAGGAGGATAGTTCTCCAGGAAAACTAATTCAAGATACTAAGACAAAAGCTATAATGCCTTTATATGTTTATACCACAAAAATCACACATGCTCATTGTTGCCATAGTTTGTTGGTCACATGGTGTTAACTGTGATTTAACTTAGCAGTCCATACACAAGGATATGTATTTTTGAAAGTGAGTCAGTGATGTAGCCTTGGAGAGCTACAACATTGTTGATATATAATGCCTCCCAAGTGTAGTTCTACTCTGGATATCTCACCTAAATTCAGCCATGTATATCCAACAGCTTCATTAAATCTCCATCTACATATTTAAAATATGTCCCTACATACAATATAGAAAATGGAGCACTTTATTTCATTCTTTTTGCCCTTCAAATACTTATCTCTTACTGTCACACTCTTAATCTAGAAAATGGCAGCTCCCTTCTAGTTGCTGTGGCCGAATCAACTTAAATCATATTTAATTCATTTTTTTCTCATTCATATCAAAATTCTCAAAATATTGTTTTATTTAAAAATATTTTTAGTATTTGCAGTATCTCTTTCTATCTAAGCCATCTGTAGTATAAGCCACCAATATCTGTCAACTATATTATAATATCCTGCTAATTAATTTAGCTTTTTTCTTCCTAATTCACATAGTCTTTTCTAAAGCCAGGATCCAAAGACCAAATCATATCAAATTTTAAGTCACATTATGCTGTTTCTTGGCTTAAAACCTTTTAAAGTCTCCCGTAATCATTGTGGGTAAAGTCCTTAATTTGGTTGACTAGGTAATATGTGACTCATCTGCCTGTAAATTCTTGGCTCTGTACTTCTTTCCACCTACTGACTTCAATGCTTTACTTGACAAGACAAGACATAGTCTCATCTCAGGAACTTTGTACTAACTTTATCTAGAATGTTCTATCCTTGATATATGTTTTCCTTCCTTATTTCTTTATATGTTTACCCAGACAGTAACCCCTTGTGGGGGTCTACTTTGTGACCTTATCAAATATTATGTCCTTACATGGTCACATCCTATGTTTTAGCATAACTTAATATGTAACTTATATTTTAATTTATTGATGCATTTTTGGGTTTGTTTATCTAACTAAACTGTAAGTTCACAGAAGGCAAGGATTTTCTTATTCCCTTCTCTGGTACCTAAAAGTGTGACCTGTCTTATAGTAGGATAAAAACATCCCCCTGCCAAGTCTCTGTCACTGAGAAAGTTTATTTCCCCGCCTCTTATGGGTACATATGTATAGGCTTTGTGACTATTTTAACTAATAAGAAAATATTGATAGTAGAAATGACACTCTTCTACTTCTATACCTAATCTTTAGGAGTAATACAAATTTCTATATCCTCACAACTAGAAACACCTTGGGATACTGCTTCTTGGAATACAGTCACTATGCTTTGAGAGAACAAAGCCACAAGGAGAGTTAACATGCAGGCATTCTGTTTACAGCTTCAGCTGAATTCCCAGATAATGGCCAGCATCAACTCCCAGCTCTAGGAACAAGCCATTTTGTGTATTATGGTCCAATCAAGCTTCCAAATGTTTAATCCTCACATACTATCAGTGGGGCAGAGCTGTCTAACAGTGTCAAGTCAGTTCACAAAAAGTGAGTTTGTTTTAAATGACTGACATTGGATACATTTCATACCTTCCTAGATAACAGGAAAGGAATTTTGTACCAGAAGTCAAGTAGGACTTCAAGGAAAACCTAAATCATATGGTATTGGCTTTAAATCTGGTAAGGTTTACTCTTCAATGCCTCAAAGATATTGTTAAAGAAGACTGAAAGATAAGAAAAAAGTTATTATCAGAGGTTAGAGGAAAGGTGAAGTGTGTTACATTGAAGAGGAAAGTTAGACAATATTTTTGACCACAATTTGTAATAATTTGGGAAACAGAAAAATATATATACTTGGACTTGGTCATTGAAATTTTCTGGAAGAATGTTGAAAGTGACATTTGGTTTATTTAAGCTGCTACATATGATAAATTATATGTATTTAGAGAAAATAAAAAAGAAATTGCACAGTTTTCAAATAAAATTGAAAGAAAAAATTATGAGCAAGTTTTGATGGGTTGAAAATGAAACTATTTCTTATTGTCAGTCTTTCCTGGAAAAAAAGATTTTCAAAGAATTAAATGGCCATAGGGAAAATATTGAATCCAAAGCTTTCCCAAAAAAACATCATTTCAGCATCAAGATCTCAAGGGGCCTGCTGTAAGATCCTTTGTTAAGACCTCAAAAATATTTGAGGAGTGCCTTATAGACTCTCTTTTCTGGGAAAATAGGCTTTTAAAAATCATGACACCATCACATTTTTAAAGAGATTATCTATATAAAATAAGAATTAATGCACATGATCCATTCCTGAGTTAAGTAAAGGATATACCTGATACCTATTCCAAAGACTAGAGAGCTATGAAAAAAAAAAAGAAAATGAGACTTTCAGTTTCTGGATTCACATGTAAGGACCGTGAAAGTCATTCTCCATGTTAACAAGTAAAAACCTGAGAAAACTTGAAAAATTAACAACTTTTCTTACATCTGCAGGAGAAACAAGGGTAAATCATTGCTCCTGAGAGTGGAAGGACAAGCAGATATAAACAACTCACTGAACCAGAAACCTCTGTGGGAACCTTTGCTAAGGCAGAAAAATCTCAACTGTAATTGATTCACTCTGGCAAATCAGAGTTAAAAAACTCCAGGGGACCTACTCATGGAAAGGCCTCCATGCTTTTGTGAGTTTTACCTCTAAGAGATGATCAGATTCTCACAGTAAATATCAGAAAAGAATACCCTTATGCTTGCAGCAAGGAAAGGAAGCCATTTTAGAAAATGACAGAGCACTCTATTCTTAAATACAGTTCTACCCTCAGAGAAACTATTACCAGTGCCTAACCTGCTGGGGTTTTATCACGTTAGAGAAGAAAGATACTCAATTTTATCCAGCTCTATAACTACATACACAGGAGATGGGAAATACCCACTTCTAGCACACTTTAATCATCTTGTCTAATGGGGGAGAAAAATATGACAAGCACTTGTAAAGTTCTCAGTCCAGAGGCTCAGGCTCAATAAGATACTGAAGCCTAAATGTAAGATAACTATAGAACACTTGCCTTCATTCCACATTAACCACCACATTACAAAAGCCTATTTAGTGCAGTTTATCTTCGCCAGTATATTAGCTTAATATATCAAGAAAAATTATAAGGCATACTAAAAGACAGAAAACACCATCCAAAGAGACAGAGTATCTATCAGAACCAGACATGGCAGGGTTGATGGAAATCATCAGACTGGGTTTTGAAACAACTATGAATAATATGCTAAGGGCTCTAATGGATAAAGTAGATAGCATGTAAGTACAGATGGGCAATGTAGGAAGAGTGATGAAAATTGTAAGAAAAAAATGTTAGAAATAAAAAACAATATAACAGAAATGAAGAATGTCTTTGAGGAGCAAAGTTAGAGTGGACACCACTAAGGAAAGGCTCTGTAGGACTTGGAGGGTATATCAATAGAAACCTGCAAACTGAAAAACAAAAAGACCAAAAAAAAAAAAAAAAAAAAAAAAGAAGAAGAAGAAAGGAATGAAAGAATATCTAAGAACTGTGGGACACCTACAAAAAGTATAATTTATGAGAATCCCAGATAAAGAAGAATAGAGAAAGGAATATAAAAAAGTATTTAAAATAATGGTAAATGTGAATTTTTCCAAATCAATCTCACATGAAATCACAGATTCAGGAAGTGCAGAGAACATCAAGCAGAAGAAATGTCAAAAAATTATACCCATGCATGTAATTTTCAAGGTTAAAAAAATATATATAAAGAAAAAAATCTCAAAAGAATCCAGAAAAAATTTTTTTCTACCCTAGAGAAGTAAAGGTATGATATCTTGCTTCTTATCAGAAACCATGTAAACAAGAAGAAAGAAAGCTAAAATGTTTAATATTGAGAAAAAAGTCACAAAGATGAAATTATGTATCTTGTAAAATTATTCTTAGTAAGTGAAGGAGAAATAAAACTTGCAAAAATTGAAGGGGGGATGGTTGTCAGTAGACCTCTTGTAAAAACTATTTTTTTTCATTATGAGTATATATTTATTTTACATTTAAAATTTTTTTTCTATTAAGTCATATACACATAGATCATGAATACATTTATGCATATTTGGGGTACAATGGTTTGATTTTTTTTTTTATACAATCAGATGTGGTTACATCAAACCAATTAACATAACTGTTGCCTCATTTACTTGATTATTATGTTAAGACATTTGTGTTCTATACTTCACAGATCTGACTTGTACCCTTGCAATATGTTCCATAGGTGAGGTCTTGACTTCTACCCTCCCTCTATTAAACCTTCCCCTCCCCTCTTCCCACTCCATTTCTCTCCTTCATCCTGGGCTACAGTTGCATTAAAAACTATTAAAAAAAAGTTTTTTAAAGAGAAGACAAATAATGTAGGTTAAAACATAGAATTGCATAAAGAAAGAATATTGGAGAAAAGACTAAGTGAAAGTAAAATAAATGCCTTTTTTCTTATTAATTCATTCCTAAAAACTCATTTTTCTTATTAACTAAATAACAGATAATGTTTTTTTCAAAATAGTAGTAGCAACAATGTATTCAATTGTGTATGTATATACATGTAGTATATACTTAAGTATGCTTGTATTTAAGTGAAACTAATGGCAGCAATGATATAAGGTACAGAAGAGAGAAATTCTGAGTGTTTGTTAAAAGGTTCTCACAACCTATAAATCAGCATAATGATATTTGAAGGTAGATTTGGATTAGCTTTAAATGTTTAATGTAAGCTATAGGACATGCACTAGGAAAAGTAAAAAAGCAAAAGTATAACTTATGTGCTAAGAAATGAGGAAAAGGGTATGATACAAAATTCTCAATGATACCACAAAAAGCAAAAAAAAAAAAACCAAGTCAAAAGCAAAAGGAGGAATAAAAAACAAGGATACCAAATAGAAAACAATAACAAGTATCAATAATCACCTTGAATACCAATGATCTAAATGTACTAATTAAAAAATAGATCTTAAAATATATTATAAAATGAAATCCAACTATATGTGTCTGCAAGAAACCCACTGGAAATGTAGAAATAGGTAAGTTAAAAGTAAATGCATAGAGGAAGAGATACCATGCTAATACTAATCAACAGAAAGCAGAATTTCATTAATGCTGTGCATTAATTTCACACAGCAGATTTCAAAGCAAGAAAATTTATCAAGGATAAAAAGAAGCATTCAATAAAAATATAGAAGTAAATTACCCAAGAAGACTTAATAATCCTTAATAGGTATGTGCCTAACAACAGAGTACACAAGGCGAAAACCAATAGGCTTGCACAGGTGATAGAACACACCATTAATCAACTGCATGGGATTGACCGACTTTATCCAAAAGAGCAAGATAAATTTTTCTCAAGCTAGACCATATCCTGAGCCATAAAACTTAAAATAATAGATATTATGCAATCTTCATTCTCAGACAGCAATGTAATTAAATTAGAAATCTGTTAACAGAAGAATTAACTGGAAAAATAAAACATGGAGCTTAAACAACATACTTCTATCTTTTTTTTTTTTTTTTTTTGAGACAGAGCCTCAAGCTGTCATCCTGGATAGAGTACTGTGGCATCACAGCTCACAGCAACCTCCAATTTCTGGGCTCAAGCTAGTCTCCTGCCTCCACCTCCCAAGTAGCTGGGACTACAGGTGCCTGCCACAACGCCTGGCCATTTTTTGGTTGCAGCTGTCATTGTTGTTTGGTGGGCCCAGGCTGGATTCGAACCCTCCAGCTTGAGTGTACGTGGCTGGCGCCTTAGCCTGTTGAGCCACAGGCGTTGAGCCAACAACATACTTCTAAATAACACCTGAAGCAAAGGACAAATCTTAAGACAAATTTTAAAGTATTTTAAGTGAAATAAAAACAAAAATACAACTTAAATTTTGGGGACATAGAAAAAGAAGTATTTAGGGAGAATGTTGTAGAATTCAAAGCATATATTAAAAAAAACAAAAACTAAAACTAAAATCAATCATCAAGGCTTTCTTCATAGGAAATTAGAAAAATAAGATTAGTAAGTAGAAACAAATAAAAATTAGAGCAAAAATCAATGAAATTGAAAATCCATAAATAAAGTAAAAAAAAACCCTAAAAGGTCACTAAAATTGAAAATCTTGTATCCATATTAAGAAAAAAGAGAGAGGAAACAAGTTACTAGTAACAGAAATGAAAGAGAAAATATCCAACAGATTCCATTTTTATTAAAATGATAATGATGGAATACTATAAACAACTCTATGTTCATAAATTTGACAACTTAGATGAAATGGGTGAATTCTTTGAAAGACTCAATATGCCAAAATCACCCAAGAAGAAATAGATAATCTAAATAGTTCTACATCTACTAAACAAATTATGATTCGATAATAAATGATCTTCTAAAGCAGAAAGCATGAGGCCCGAATGGATTCACTGGTGAATTCTATAAGATATTTAAGAGAAAAATTATACCATTTCTTGACAATTTTTTCAGAAGGTAGAAAAAGAAGGAATACTTCTAACTAATTTGATGAGGCTAGCATTACACTAATACCAAAATAATACAAAGACACTACAGGGAAAGTAGTCCAGTATCTCTTGTGAATGTAATTGTAAAAATCTTCAACAAAATATTGGAAAATCCAATCTAACAATGACTAAAAACAATTTTTCTCCACAATTAGGTGGGATTTATCCCAGGTATGCAAGACTCATTTAATATTAAAAAATCAATTAATGTTTATTTATCACATCAATAGGCAAAAGAAAAAAATCATGTGAGCATATCAATAGATGCAGGTAAAAAGAATTTTACAAAGTCCAAAACTCGTTCTCAATAAAGACTCAGTAAATTTGGAATAAAGGAGACCCTCCTCAATTTTATAAAGAATACCTGCAGAAAACCTACAGCTAACATCACAGTTTGTGACCCAGAAGCGCTTGCACCTAAAATCAGGGACAAGTTCAGGATGTCCCCTCTCATCACTCTTTTTCAACACTGTATTAGAAGTCCAACTTAATGCAATAGGACAAGAAAATGTAAGTTATACAGACTGGGAAAGAAGATATAAAACGGTTTTTGTTTCCAATACTATTTGCATTAGCAATTGTTATAAATCTAACTAAATTGATAAGCAGAGCTATCCAAGGAAAACTTATAAATTCTGTTGAAAGAAACTTTTAAAAAATTAAATAAAAATATATTTCATGTTTTTGGGTAGGAAGACTCAATATTGTCAAGATATCAGTTATTTCTGATTTGATCTATCTCGAGAAGTGTACCAGAGAAGTGAGGGATATTGGTAATGGGTGAGGGTAGGCATGCGTTAATGATTGCTTTTATGTTAGAGTGGCAGAGCTGGATAATTATTACCACAGGGAGAGTGTGGTCTATAAGTCAAAAATATTTACTATCAATACCTTTTGGAAAAAGTTTTCTGATCCTTGCTCTGGAACAGTGGTCCCCAATTAGTTCTGGCACCAGGGACATGTTTCATGGAAGACAATTTTTCCACAGACCTGGGGGATGGTGGGAGGAATTCAATTCTCATAAGGAGTGTCGAACCTAGATCCCGCGTATGTGCAGTTTACAGTAGGGTTCTTGCTCCTTTGAGAATCTGATGCTACACTGATGGGACAGGAGGTGGAGCTTAGGTGGTTATGTGAATGATGGGGAGCAGCTGTAAAAACAGATGAAGCTCTGCTGGCTAGCCCACCACTTACCTCCTGTTCTACAGCCTGGTTCCTAACAGGCCATAAACCAGTACTGGTCTGTGGCCCAGGAAGTTGGGGACTGTAGTTTTGGAATATATGTTTTCTTAGGACAGGGACCACAGTCCATTCCCTTTCTAATGCCTAAAATGGGACCATACAGTGCCACATAGGTGTCAACATGATAAAATGAAGGTATAAATACTAGCAGTACCAAAACAAAACAAACACTAGGCCATGGAGTCTGTGTTTTGAAGACATTCTTTCAAAAATGTTTAGGGACATGCCTCTCTTTTAGACTTTTAGAAAAAAGAGCTTCTTAGGAATATTAATGCCATTGTCCCTGAGCATAGACTCTCAGCCCAAGGAAAAGAGGGTGTAGCTCAAACATGTAGGTGTGTTGTTCTGACCACATTCCATATTTTTTTGGATTCAATATATTTTGGTGGAGAGGGCAGGAGTATGAGATAGGCAGAAGAAATGTGAGGAAAAGAGGACAGGAGAGGGCCTGAAACTCTTTTAGGCTCTTGTTCTGGCATAAGTGGAATGATGTGATGGAACTTTCAGGGCTTGCTTAAAAGCTGAAGAAAGTAAAACGTGGGAAGGGAGGTGTTATTCTTTTGACATTTGGTAAATTCTTTAGATTTTAGCATTTCTAAAAAAAATCTGTGAAGAAAGTGTGAAATGCAATTAAGATAGCTCTTCCACATGTCACACTGAATAGACAATGCTTTTGTACATTTTGGAAAGAGTATGCAGAATGCAAAAAATTACTCAAAGATTGAAACATGATGAGCTCATTGTACAGAAGATCTGTTTTTTCCAGCACAGGGGTTACCTCAACTGAGTGCTCCTCACAATCTCTTCCAGCAATTCAATCAAACAGTAAAGAAGAGTGCATTTCAGCAATAACATTGAGAAAAACTCATATCCTCATTACGAAATATAAAGAAGAAAAAAGATAACAGCAAGAAGTTGAGGAGCCAAGTATGGTTAACTATAGATACTTTTATAGTCTATAAAAGCTAAGTGCAATGTGTGAGAAGGCATTTCCTTAGGGAGCCAGGGAATTGACTTAGAGTGCCGGTACATTAATCCTACTTAGAAACATTTATCATTATAAATAATTAAAAACTCTTATTTAGGTAGACAGTCTATGCTGAGGGAAATTCCAGGAAGAGATAGTGAAAAAAATAATAGTCTCTATGAGCTAATATGAAGAAAGAGAAGTAGAGAAATCATTCTGATATTATTCTTGGAAAAACAATGTCTTGATCTTTCTAACTTATTCATAAAAATGAATAAGGACATGTTCTTCATCAGACACTCATTGAATTGAACATGGTGAGCCTTAAGTGGATAATGAGTTAAAAAGACATGGAGGTGAGCAATAATTTATTATAGTTGCAGCTGGGCCTCAGATCTTCTATAAGCACAGTGACTATATTGCAACATGGAATAAAAAAATTAGGATATGTTTACTTGTACATGTCCTTTAACATATCTACCATAAATCTCTCAGGAAATCAATGGAAAAAACAATGTATTAAAACTAGCTGTTAGTACGTATATAATTCCATTCAATAAAAACATAAAAACAAGCTAAAGTTTATCAATAGCTCACTTTTTAAGAAGGGAAATGCTGAATCATATTTTCCCCTCAAGTCTGTTCTTTTTTTCCTAGAGTGAAATTGCTAATGAAATAGATTTGTGTGCTGGTTGATGCATGTAGTTAAAAAGGGATTGAATTATAATAAGAAAGAAATGTAAGAATAATTATACCACTTAGCTTTGGGTAGCACATCTTTTTATGCATTCAGGGCATTTCAAAAGTTTGACTTTTTCCTGCAGAAAACTACCTCCTTTAATTTGTATGCTTAAGAAAATGACCTCTTTATTGTAAGATCTTTAGTATCTGAAAAATGAGGTATGAAAGTTACCAAAGTCTTTGGTCCTTTATGTCACTCTGGTGGAGTCCCTAGTCAAGTCATTAAAAGAGAGTAACAGTAAAACACAAATGTCTCTTGTGAATCTCTTGTCCTAACAGGCAATTTTTTACTGATTTAGAAGATTCCAGACTCAAAGGGTGTTAGATGCTGTATTTGAATTTTATATATGATTCTCTAAACTTTAGCTATAACGTATAATTGTTTATAAATATCTAGTTCACATGAGTGGAACTATAGGTTAAATCTGTGTTTAACTTTTCTTTCTTTCTTTTTTTTTTTCTCACTTTGATAGTCTCACTCTGTCACTTTGTCTATAGTACAGTGGTGTCATCATAGCTCACTGCAACCTCAAACTCCTGGGCTCAAGTGATGCGTCAGCCTTTCCAGTAGCTGGGACTATAGGTATGCATGAGTCTGCCTGGTTAATTTTTCTATTTTTAGTAGAGAGACTGGGTCTCTTCTTTCTCAGGCTGGTCTCCAACTTCTGAGGAAAATGTTCCTCCCACCTTGGCCTCCCAGAGTGCTAGGATTATAGGCATGAGCTGCTGTGCCCAACCTGAGTTTGTTTTAAAATACTTCCTTAAGATAGGGATTGCTGCTAAATATTTGATAATGATGCTTTAAATTATATTTAGGCTTAGAAATGACAACAAAAATGTTCACATTTGTTGTTCTTTTCATTTGATCATTGAAAACCATACAAAGAGTTATGGGATATCCTAGATGAGTGCATATTTATTTACAATTCAAAATGTCACCTTGAACCATTGCTGTTGTTCTCTGAATTTACTGATGAAGCCAAGAGCAGTGTTAAATTGAACAATTTCCTTAATTAAGATATCTCAGTTCACAATGTAAAGTTGGGATTTAAACCCAAACATGTCTGACTTCAAATCTTTCTTTTTCTTAAAAAAGAAAGATGCTTAACATTAACATTTGACTATTTGGAATCAGTCTAGACATAGCACAGAACACTTAAATGTTTAAACAACACAATGGAAAGCTAAAGCTTGGTTACATAAAAATGGTGAGATAACAAAGAAGTGAGAGGTGGAATAAAAGAGAATTGAAAGAAAAGTGGCATGTGAATAATTTTGTTTGGGGGAGTATCTTGTCACACAGGATGGAGTGCAGTAGCACAATCAACTCACTGCAGCCTCAAAACTCTTGAGGCTCTTTAAAATGCTATGAGGACAGGAGCATTAGTTCATAAGCTAGGATGAAGGCTTTTCCCAACTGAAACTTCTATCAAAATTACTCCCTGATGAGGACTGGTTTCTTTCCTCTGCACTGACATTTGGTAACTAAGTAGGGAAGTGTAAAGCATCTTACATTCCATCTGATCACCTTAGCTAATCTAGATATTACAGTTGGCACGTCAGAATGAGCTGCTAGGGTGGTCTTATTCAGACTTTGTCTAACAATTGGTTTCTGGTTTTACTAAGTCTGAACCTGGTCCAAGTCATTGAATCAACAACAACAACAAAATGTTCATTGAATGTTTGATTACATCTAGACTTTTAGCAGAGTTACTAGTGTTTTTGACCTTTGGGTTTGAAATGATTTTGTTCACTAAATACCTACCATTCAACAAATTGACAATCTTATAGTATGTCAGATGTTCTGGCTTTTGTAATAGCTAAGTAAAATTAAACTTTATTTTGAACTTCTTGTACTATGTCAGAGATAATATTTACTTCAACATATTTCTTATTAAAGTTTTTGTTATAAAATCTGTTCAACTGTTTCATTTAAAAGTCATGCTATATAATAGATTAAATAAAATATCCTATCTTCCCTTTCCAAAATCCATCCCCTGCCAGTCTCACTATTCAAGGAAACTATTATTAACTTTTTACTTATTTTCTAATGGCCTGTTTAACTTCAAATAATGTACTGATTTGATATGTGATTTACTGATTTGTCAAATTACTACAATGCCTAATGAATCTATACTATAAAAAATAAGAAATTATGGTTCAGGTAGCTGTGGGGCAGGACCGCTTGAGCCCAAGAGTTTTGAGGCTGCAGTGAGTTGATTGCGCTACTGCACTCCACCTTGTGTGACAAGATACTCCCCCAAACCAAATTATTCACATTCCACTTTTCTTTCAATTCTCTTTTATTCCACCTCTCACTTCTTTGTTATCTCACTATTTTTATGTTACCAAGCTTTAGCATTTCCATTGTGTTGTTTAAACATTTAAGTGTTCTGTGCTATGTCTAGACTGATTCCAAATAGTCAAATGTTAATAGGCAGCATTTACAATCTGGTTTTCTAAATATTTTGTTCTATAAAGTCAAATGAGAATGGATCCATAGAGACGAAAATGTAATTCAATGGCATTAAAAATTCATTACCTCAAAAAAGACTTCCATTGTTAATGTTAAATGGACTCCTTCTTTTTTATTTTCTGCCCAGTTTCCTGCAAGCCTTTTGTATTATACATGGTTCATGGGTGATTCTAAAACTGATTCTATATATTTTCTCACATTTTGTTGATAGTTTTGCAGTGTGGAGTATGTGACACTACAAATATTTTTCACCAAATATTTAAAGACATTCTTTCACCTCTAATTTCCCATGAAATTTTTTTTTGTCAGTATATGGTTATCATGCTTTTGATAACCACAAGACTTTATTTGATAACATTGAAGTATTACCAATAGCATCAGTTTTTACCCCAAAGATGGAATTCTTTCTAGTTAGGTGTCACAAAGTCAATATACAAAACCAAAAGTGAATGTAAACAGATCAGGCTTTATTCAATTGGCCAAAGAATGAAGAGTTAGGAGCACCTCCCCCAAATCAACTTCTCCCTGAGTAAGAGTAAGAGGGGTGTAAGATATAGGATTTCTTTAAATGAAAGGGTTTGGTATTATAAGCAGAAGGTAAAATATTCATGTCTTTCCTGGGAATGGGTGTGGAACTCAGAATTGGAGCACCACCTTAATGTAGAAATTAGATTATAAAGAAGTTAAAGGTTCTTTAGAGGTCTAGTGAGCTGCCCTTTTGGTCACACTGGTTTCAGCTGTTTTAATCAAGAGGGGAGCTCTGTAGGCATTTTGTTTCTTAAAGGCAAGTAGAGTTAACAGCAGGGAGATGGAGAGGGAAGGTAAAAACTCAGCTACTTCCTGTAGGCTGTACGCTAGACAGCAGAAGTATTTAATGAATACCCTCTCCTGTGTAGGGAACTTTTATTTCTCTATAGAAGGTTTCAGAATTTTTCTTTGTCCTTATGATTTATTTCACAATGTTGTGTCTAGGTATTGGTTTTTATTATCCCTCTCACAAATCCTCCACATTTTCACTCTAAAGCTTCTCCAAGTTAGAAAGTAGTTCTAGCATTCTGATTGGTCTCTTTCTATCTATCATTTTGACTTTTTTCTTCTGGAAACATTGTTAGATACATTTCAAACTTTTAGGATCTTTCATGATTTTTCTCTCAAATTTTGTGTGTCAGTTTTTACAGTCATTTTTAAAATCATGAACTTGATTGTCAGCCATATTTCCTTTTCTACCACTTACTCCATATTCATAAAAGTCACAATATTGCCTTTTTTATGGCTATTCTTTTTCTTTGTCATCTGTGATAATAATCTTAAAATATATCATTCACAGTGATTAAAATTTTTATTTCCCCAATGTTTTGACTGAGATCCATTATTTTATACATTCTTTGTCATGTTGTTGGTACTCTTTTTTTTTTTTTTAATACTCGTAGCAAGGATTACTATACAACTGTCCTCGTTGAGCCAAAGACTCTAGTGGTATTAGGGAAAACTTGCCTCTCATGCAGCAGACTACCTACACTAGTGAGTTCATCAGCAATCAGTGGCCTAATCACCAAGCTCTAACAAGGTGCACAGGAATACCTATTTTTTTCTAGAGACTTATTTGGAAACTCTAATCATAAATTCATTATCTTGTTGTTGCAAGGGATGGTGATGTCCATATAACACAGAGGAGAATCTGTGTTACACAGAGCAGTGGCAGGCAGGTTAACATACCATGTCTCTGTGAGAGGTTGATGGTCAGCCCTGTTATCAGTAACCGCCAGAAGATGCAGCTCCCAGAACGCTGCCTGGATCTGGTTAGTGAAAGTTCTGATAGTGAAGCAGCCAGCAATAGGAGTGGCTCCAGTGACAGCAGTAAATTTCAGTATAGCTTCCTGGCCAGTATTCCTGGAAGACATGACACTGATATCAGCAGGGTTTTCAAGGGCAAAAATGGCAGAAGCTGCCAATAGGAGCTTCTCCCAGGTCTTCTTCAGAGTTATGATGTAGATACCATCACTTTTCCTTTTGTAGATGTACTATTCCATTTGGAAGTCAAGGTTGAGGCCAGTGTATTCCTGCTGCAAGGAATTTGAGAACATCCTGCACCTTCATTTGTAGGACATCAGGGCTCTAGACATCATGGTTACGATGAGGATACAGAACAATGCCATGTGTATCCCCTTTGACCAGCATGGGAAGCTGTTGGTACTCTTCAAATACCATAGGACTCATTATTATTTGTGTATATTTATGACTGAAAAACACAATGATGATTAGTGTAAGTAGATGTTTCCTCTATCTTTGTGTAGGTCTTTTCTCAACAGATCTTTTTACTAAATGTAGAGTATAAATGTCTAAACATAATAACTAAGAAAACGCCATGAAAGCTGTGTTAACCAGTTCGATGAAAATATTTCAAATTGTATATAAAACTAACACATTGTACCCCCATGATTGCATTAATGTACACAGCTATGATTTAAAAAGAAAAAGAAAAGAGTTGGGAAAAAGTAGCCTGTGCTAGTTAGGAAAGTGTGAAGGCAGACCAGCTTTTTATGAAATGTGTGGAGTGAATTTATTCGATGACATCATAGATTATTATAATATATAATGAGAAAAATGACCTGAGATAATTATTCATTGGTGGTCCAGTTTGAAACCCATGGTGTACTGACTGAACCTTGGCTTATCACTGTTCAACTGAATCACTTTCTGGTGACAACTGCTAAACTCTTAAGTTTAGGGTCTCTTTTTTTTTTTTTTTTGAGACAGAGCCTCAAGTCTGAGTAGAGTGCTGTAGCATCACAGCTCACAGCAACCTCCAATTCCTGGGCTCAAGCGAGTCTCTTGCCTCTGCCTCCCAAGTAGCTGGGACTACAGGCGCCCACCACAACGCCTGACCATTTTTTGGTTGCAGCCGTCATTGTTGTTCGGCAGGCCCAGGCTGGATTCGAACCCACCAGCTCAGGTGTACGTGGCTGGCACCTTAGCCCGTTGAGCCACAGGCACTGAGCCAAGTTTAGGGTCTCTTTCCTAAACTTTTCTAAATGCCTTTTGAGTGAAATTTTTATGATTAATCTCTATTGAGAAGCTGACTTTTTGCTACACATATTTAATCTGCTTCTTCAATGAATATCCTGTTGTAAATAGATATGATCTTTTCTATACTACACGAAGTTCCTATTGACATCTCAAGTTTTCACCACAGGAAACAATGAAGACCAAAAATAAAATAGCAATTATTAAGAAGTGATAAATTACCAGGAAACAAAAAAGACTATTAAGTCACATTAGAATACTTCAGAGCTCATTGAAAAACATTTGAGAAAAATTAATGAAACTTAAAAACATGTGAAATATAGATGAGGCAGAATAATGCTTCCTGGATGAATAGAGTAAGAAAAGTTCTTAATGGCAAAAGAAAAAGCACATTTAAAAATCTGCAGTACTTGGTTTTTGCTCTTTCTAGATCTCTCATAAAGAATGAATAAAAATAAATAAGACAAACTCATATTTGTCTTTTCCAAAGGAGGGCTGAAAAGAAATTCTGATGAACTCCTTCAAAATATACTTCATAGCCATGTAGTACACTTATTTGAAGGCTAGAGTTAGTGCCTTAAATATTGTGTTTAATTTAATGTTAGAATGTCAATGCTTGCTCTAGTAGAAGACCTTTACTATTTTAATTTTATCCTTTAAAAGCCAATCATTTTTTCCCAGTTTGCTTTAGTTTCTGATTAGGAAAAGTGGTTTTCATGTTAAAAGAAGACACAAAACTTTTTTTTTTTTAAATACAGGGGATGTAATTAATAGAAAAATTAGATAATATCTAAGTAAACTCAAATATTATTTCATTGAAGTTTCATGAATTTCTGTTTTTATAATTATGCTCAACTGCAAAAACAACAGTTGGTTTATGTAACAAATAAAGTTATTTTACTACTAGAAAAAAATGAATATGAACTGAGGTCATGTTTTTTAAAAAACGAATAGAAGATATGAGTTGAGATATTGAATTCACTTTGTCTTCAAAAGGCCCAACAGTTGTTTTGAAGTTCTTTAGTTCTTGATGCCCAAATGTATAGATCTTTATTGGTTTAACGTCAATGATTTTCTATAGACATAGAGTCTTATAAAAATAAAACTACTGACGTACTTTATATTTGTGTATGTTTGTGTTGTCTGTACATGTTTATTTTTATGTGAAATGTTTTGGGTAGAGATCTGTCTACCTTTGCTTGGTTGGTGCTCTTGTTGGTATGCACGGATGCAAAGTATATCAGTCAATAGAGGACTTTGATCTTTGAAAGGCCTCATGGCTATTGTGTTGATCTACTGAGCAAATTTGTCACAGAACAAAAATCATGATTGCAAGTTTCATACTTGTTGAACTGTGCTTTACCCTTCCCAAAAGAAGACAAATTATACCAATTTGTCCTGAAGAAAACAGTAATTTTGCGATGTTTATTGTATTTTAAAAATATATAAAATGTCACTAAAAGTGAAAACAAGAAATTTTATAGTATTCCCTTGGCTGATGTTAATTACAGTTGAAAAGGGTGGTCTTTGCTTTATGCACACCCTCTAAATACAATATCAACATCTGCAATGATGCTACAATGACAAATGAGAAGGAATTTCATCCTCCAAATTGCTATTATTTTATGATTCTAGGTAATGCTGCTTTCTTGTTAATGAATCATAGGAGTTTGGAGTCATTTTTTGTTAACTCATTAAACTATATTACTTTGGTTCTTTAACTTGGGAATGCATCACAATCTCTATTAGTAGTTTATAATATGGAGTACAGAAGCTCAAAAGACACAGACTGCCTAATCTTTCACTGGCCTAGTAATTTCTGTATGGACTTAGAACCTCTCCATGGTGTCCATTGAAGCCTTCAAATCTGACTTTTATGTACTTGTTTCATACTAGTAACCATATAGTAAATGTTAATTAATTTGGGATTGAGCTTCATTTGTCTTATGTAAATTGGTTTACTGTCTTTGAAATCCACCATTTTACTTTTACGCTGGAATATTAAAAACATATCATGATTTAGGTTACCCTCAAATATAAAGCATAATAGGACATTAGCTCCAAAACACCTTGGGAAACATGGATCACTACAAACTTTCATAAAAACATGGCATACAGACATGACTTCTGTCTCCTCTTCCATCTATAAGCTTTTCTGTACAAGTTCAATCAAAAATTCACTCAAAGGCCAGTCTTGAATTTTTAAAAGTGTTTCTCAATATCAATGACTATAAATATATTGAACAGTCTAACACATAAATATGAGGGCGTTCACAGTAAGTAATAATAATCATAAATGACCCATGTATATTTTGCATCAAGTATTCATAAAGTATATGCAGAGCATACCAAAGACGTACACACATTTTAAGAATGGAGAAAGCTGTATTAAAATTGTAATACTCACTATATACTGATGACAAAAGATGAATGCAAGTCACATTGAACACCTCTTATAACTGTAGAAGTCCAACACAATTTGAGTATTACAAATTTAATATAGTTTTTTCCTTCCTTACAATGTGCATACATTTTTCTGGCACCCTCTCTGTGTGTATATGTATGCAAAGTACATATGTATGACATGTTTACATTACATTTGGCTCATTTCAGTATGGGAATATAGAGACTTTCACCTCTCCTTGAATCAATAGGGAGAGAGATTCATGACAAAGCATCCTGCATCAAAACTATGTTTTTCAAGCCAAAGGTGAGTAAAAAATCTCTTCATAAACTCAATTTGTGTCTTTAACTCAGTAACTCTTGACTTTCAGTACGTTGCAGGAAGTTCATTTAGCTGCCCTGAAATTGAATAAGATACCCACACATAAACATCATTAATATAGACATTTAAATAAAGCTTTTCAAGAAGACTAAGAGAGATTGTAAAATAGGAAGGCATACAACCTTCTACTAAATAACTTATTTTCATTGTGTGCATAGTTACTGAAAGATATAAGAAAGGAGTTCATATGGAGAGACAAAATAATATTCCTCATGTCACATACCGAACAGCAACAAGGTTAGCTATAGAACAAAGAAGATATTTTCAAAAGCATATTATATGTATTGAATACATAATCACATTTATTGTGATAAACTTCCTTATATGTATTTTCAAAACACATAGAATAAATTAAATTGAAACCAAGATTCTTTTTAAATTGATACCATAATTCTTTAATAACAATGCTGTTATTTTCAAAAGCTGACCTTTTTTTCCCCAGTCATCTTATTGTGTAGAATGATAGAACATGAGCCCAACCTTGAATATCTTCATAAGAAAAAGAAAACAATATATTTGTCAATAATAATTTTACATTTCAAATTTAATGAGATCTGTTCCTAAGGCTAAATTTTGCCTTCTTATAGCTGATACTGCATCAAGAATCTCTAGATAAAATAAGAAAGATTAAAATCTCAGTAAGGGAAAGGAAAAAAGCAGCATTGTGATTTGCAATTAAATGAAGAGAGTTTAAACAACTTGTTAGAGGACTACAGCAATGTCTCAGGCTATAAAATCAACACCCATAAATCTGTAGCCTTTATATATACCAATAATAGCCAAACTGAAAAAACAGTCAAGGACACGATTCCTTTCACAGTAGTGCCAAAGAAGATGAAATATTTGGGAGTTTACCTAACAAAGAATGTGAAAGATCTCTATAAAGAGAACTATGAAACTTTAAGAAAAGAAATAGCTGAAAATGTTAACAAATG
>CAUYON010086029.1:0-12132 GCA_963573935.1 Arctocebus calabarensis | reverse complement strand
ATAGCCGGGCGCTGTGGCGGGAGCCTGTAGTCCCAGCTACTAGGGAGGCTGAGGCAAGAGAATCGCTTAAGCCCAAGAGCTGGAGGTTGCTGTGAGCAGTGTGACGCCACAGCACTCTACCCAGGGTGATAAAGTGAGACTCTGTCTCTACAAAAAAAAAAAGAAAAAAAAAGATCAGGGTCAGTCATTACTAACCCCTTCATAGAAGTTCTAATGTTATAACTGTTCATTATTCCCAGGCTAGACTTTACATTCCTTGAAGGCAGAAGCTGTGTCTGTTCCACTTGTCATCATTCATTTAATATCTAAGTGCTTACTATTTGTTTGGCACTGAGCTAGCTAAGTCCTAGGAATACAGTAGTGAACCAAAAAAGCCCCTGCCCTCATAGAGCATATACTCTAATTAGATAATGAAGATATCAAACAAATAAATCTATTCGTTAGAGATACATATTACACAAATTAAAGACAGAATAGGAGGGCTAGGATGTGTTTTAAGAACCGAAGCAATTATTTCACATACATTATCAAAAGCCTAACATATACCAGAACCTGAAATAGGAGGCGCAAGCAACAACTCTGAAAAGGAGAGTACTCCAGAGGGGTACTAACAAGCCAAAAGCCCTGTGGCAGGACCAAACACTTGTGTAAAAGAAGAACTGTAAAAAGGCAAATGCGTATGTGGCTGTGGTGGGGGACAGAGACACCTGAGAGGGCAGGCTCTCAAAGCAGAACAGTGATATGATCTGAAAAGAATCACACAGACTTCCTTATGGAGAATAAAGAATAAAAATCAGTGGCTCAGCATCTGTGGCTCAAAGGGCTAAGGCGCCAGCCAAGTACACCTGAGCTGGCAGGTTCGAATCCAGCCCAGGGCCCACCAAACAACAATGACGGCTGCAAGCAAAAAATGGCCGGGCGTTGTGGCGGGCACCTGTAGTCCCAGCTACTTGGGAAGCTGAGGCAAGAGACTCGCTTGAGCCCAGGAATTGGAGGTTGCTGTGAGCTGTGATGCCACAGTACTCTATCCAGGGTGACAGCTTGAGTCTCTGTCTCAAAAAAAAAAAAAAGAATAAAAAACAGAAGCAGTCAACCTCATCAAAACAATAATCCAGGGTGGCGCCTGTGGCTCAAGGAGTAGGGTGCCGGCCCCATTTACCGGAGATGGCGGATGCAAACCTGGCTGGGGCCAAAAACTGCAACAACAACAACAAAAACAATAATCTATAAGAGAAACAATGGTGGCTCAAGGGAGTGAAGATAGTGGTGATGGTGATGATGAGCTGGATTCCGGTTAGGTTTTGCGGATAGAACTCATAGATTTGCAAACTAGATGTGAAGAGAAAGAATAACCAAGAAGAATTTTTAATAAAGGTTTGGGAAGAATGGAATTGTTATAACTTGGTCAGAGAAGCAAGTTCATTTTCCCAGAACCCAACAAAGTATCTACTACGTAGTAGACACTCACATACTAGAAAATTAAATTCAACTGACTAAACTTCCAAAATGAAACAGATAAACTCAATGTATCAGTTTCCATTTGCTCTAATAGGCTTCTAGCTATGTCTGTTAATTGCACAAAGAGATTTAACCAGGACAGTTAACTGAAGGTGCTAAGGAAGGAACCTTACTTACACTGGGACATAGCAACCAATGTTTACCTCTCAATAATCATTTTCAGTTTTAAATTTACAGTTCTCCTCGATAGCAGAGAAATCTGCTATGAAAGCTTTCTGATGCAGCCTGAGGATTCTTACACCCAAAGTAATTAACCTGTTCATTAATGATGTCATATTCCTAAAAGGTAGATATTGCAAGAACTCCCTAAACCAGAATTAATTGAAAATTATAACTTCATGATAAATTGTCAGAATGCAACAGACTGAACAAGTCCCCTAATAAATCAGCCGTAAGTCATCAGCATTTCTAATGGCTTTTTACCTTAAACAATAAGTCCCTTCAAAACAATTTCAATGAAAAATTTGAATCTGCTTGAGAATGTGCGATTTAGCACATCTTCCCACAAGCAGACACTTTTCCTGCTGTCCTCACCTTTGGCACTTAGGACAACACAGTTTTAGGATAACCAGTTTTTCTAACTCTGCACCCTTATACTAACTGGGCGAAGAACCACAAAGTTAGCGGAAACATATTCAAGTAATTTCTACTAAAATATAAAAAGTTACTATCTTTTCCTCCCTTTCGGTACTTTAAAAATTTTAACTGAAGCTTTAAGCGTTACTTCTGTCCATATTAGTTTCTCTAACGCCCCACCCTAACCTATTAATGTGCTTTTCTTTTTTTAAGTGAGCTTAAACAACTTCGAGCGAAAACAGCACATAAACCACTAAGAGAAGCTGATCATAACGAATTCAGCAACAGGCGGTAGTTTCCTTTTTTCCTTCAGTCGAAGGCCTTGAACCAACCCAAACAAACCCGCCGAAATGCCAGCCAGATTCCCCGTATCTCCCTCGCTCCCTCCCCCCAAAGCTGGCCTGGAAACACCGCAGCCACTAACCACCGAGCTCAACAGAAAAGAATCCGTGGTAAGCAAAACCGTGGTTTTTAGAAACAGGATGCTTAGGAGGCAGGTTTTTGGCCACCTCCTAGAAGAGAGTTAGAACCCGGACGACGCACAAACATTCCAAACGGAGCAGCACACATCCTCCCCGCTCCGAAGCTCCGCACGCGGATTAGAAGCTAGGCGGAGAGAGGAGACCCCAGAGACCCGGAGCGAGAACCGCCTCGGGTAAAGGGAGTGTCCGGAGAGCCCAGGGCCCCGAGGAACCGGGCGCGAATGAGCCAGCGTGCCAAGGATGGATGCGGCGTTCCCAAAAGGTGCAAAACGCTCGGCGCCCACCATGGCACACCAAGGGCAGGGAGCCCGCTTGGGACCTGCCAACCCTGGTAGAAAGGTTACGGGCCCCTTGAGAAGGGGCCTACGACGCGGCTAATTCCCAGCAGAAGGGCGGGAGGCACCGGGGCTGGAGAAGCGGGCCCTCGGCGTCGTCCCGACACAGGGGAAGCCCTAAAGAGACAGGAGCGTGGGGAGTACGCGTGGGGGAGGGGCGCCTCTGGCGAGCCGGGCTGCGGTCCCCGAGGGCGCCCGGGCGCAGGACCGTGGGCTGCGCTCCCGGGAAAGGAAGAGGGCGCACCCGCGGCGCCCAGCCGGGGGAGGCGCGACGATCGCCGGACTCTGGGAAGCCAGAGCTGCCCCGCCAGCCAGGAGGGGAAAGGAGCCACCCTGCACCCCGCCCCCACACTCACCATGTAGAGGGTGAAGGGCAGGCCCAGCAGAAAGAGCCACAGGTAGAGGTGCAGCGCGTTGACGAAGGTGGCCTGGTGCGGGTCGTAGTACCAGCCCCCGCTGAGCGCGGCCCACACCCCCTGTCGGAGGATCTGCAGCGTCTGCGACCCCATCCCCACCCGGCGCCGCCGCCGCCGCCGCCGCCGCCGTCCCCGCCCCGGCCCCAGCTCGGCCGCGGTCGCCGGAGCCTGCAGCTGCCCCGTCTATCCCCCTCCGGAGCTCCGGGAGAGCGAGCCGGCGCTTCGGCGGTCGCTGGGGCTGCTGCAGGAGGAGGAGGCAGCGGACCAGGAGGAGGAGACCGAGGAGGAGGAGGCGGCGAGCGGCGGGGCGGAGGAGAGCGAAGAGGAGGAGACCGGCCTCCGGAGCGCCGCCGCCATCTTGTCTCCTAACACCCGGCGCCGGGGCCAGGCCCCCGCCGCCCGCTGCCCGCCAGCGTCGCCGCCGCCGCCGCGACCCCCGCCGACCGCCAGCCCTGCCCCCGGCGGAGCAGCAGGCCCGGCGCCCGGGCGCGACGGGGAGGAAGCCGCGCCCCCTCCAGCTCCTCCTCCCTCTCTCCCCGCCCCCTGTGCTAGCTCCCCGCGGGGGCGCGCGGCGCCTCGGCCTCCGCGGGCGCCCCCCTGCGGACGCCCGGGAGGAGCGCGTGCCGACGCGGCCGGGCGCGGGGCGCGCAGGGTGCGGTGACGCTGGGTAGCGGCTCTGGGGGACCCCATTCCGCCCCAGGAGACGAACCTGGCAGGTTCGCTTACCAGTCCCTGAACGGGGTCCTTCTGCCTCCAAAACCAATACACTTTGTCTTCAGAAAAGCAGACGTTTATGGTATTTATTAAAAGCATAGGAAACAATTGGAGCTAACATCTGAGATTATCTGAACACCTGAAGGCCTAGAACGCCTGGAGAACATCTGAAGGCCTGGAAGAATTAGGTATGGTGAATGGCACAGTGGAAAAGTCACAAACGCAGCCAATTTAACCAAAAACTGTTTTGGCCCTTGGGTGAGAAAAATAGTCACATTCAGGATTGGGAGGATTTACTACTTACAAAAATAAGTAATAGACGTTAGAAGAGCAGAAAGAGGGGGTGGACAAGGTTGACGTTTGTTATGTGATGATTTTATTTTTTTAAATCATTTTTTGTTTTTTGGAAACAGTCTTACTCTGTCACCCTGAATAGAGTACGGTGGCATCATAGCTCACAGCAACCTCGAACTCTTGGGCTCAAGCAGTTCTTCTTGCCTCAGCCTCCTGAAGAGCTGGGACTACAGGCGGCAGCCACAACACCGAGCTATTTTCTATTTTTAGTGGAGACAGGGTTTCCTTCTTGCTCAGGCTGGTCTCGAACTCCTAAGCTCAAGCAGTCCACCTGCCTTGGCCTCCCAGAGTTGTGTGGTTACTGGCGTGAGCCACCACTGCAACAGGCCTTTATTTAATTAATGTGCTATAACTAGTAGCTATTTTTATCAATGGAAGCATCTTCTAAACCAGGTCCCAAACTGGAGTTTGCACTTTTCTTTTTATAGCTGTAAAAACTGGGAATCATTCTTGGCTCTGTGTACTGTTTATAAGGCATATCTGATCTCCTTGAATGAAATTTTCTAACAAAATTTGAAGTTTGAGTTTTATAGCAATAAAAGTACTCACTATTCTCAGATTAAAGTTGCTATGATTAATGAGGGAAACAAGACAGCCAAAAGAAACTGGTAGGAAGAGCAACAAAAAAACCATTGCAATACCTTCCAGTGCCACATAACTTTATAGCTGTTCAAACATTGTCACCCCCAAATCTCTTGGGGTGTATCATCTTCAGGATACTCCCATGAGGGCAACATAGGGGCCATCCTTATTTTGTGGAGGCCTATGCTTAGAGAATTAAGTGATTGCCCAAGTTCTTATAAGTAATATACAGTTTAGAAGAACTCTGAAAGCAGCAATAATCCTAACTGCATGAACTAAACTTTGGAAGTTTATTTCTCAGCATTCTCCACCTTATCCATTAAGGTAAGAGTTTGAACTGATTTATTATATACTTTGAATCATACGTGTATATCCAAACACAAAATTATGATTAAAATAGTATACTTTTACAACGAAAATAGTGGCCTTGAAGCTCAGTCTTAGACACAAGGTATTATCAAGTTTTCTTTTGTTTCTCTTAAAAGAGACAGGAAAACTCTTTGAGGAGGTTTTGGAAGTGATCCCGAGCTTTCCAACACAAAGAAAGATATAAACAAGAATAAAATTCCAATACCACATCAGTTTCCACACCAGCAAACGTCTTCTGTGCTTAATATAAAAGGATTAACTGCAATGAGTGGGAGGTTGGCAGGGAGAAATGGAGACTAGAATCAGATATGTCCGTGGAACTGGAGGCCAACCCAGCTGGCATGATGAGTGTTCAGCCAGAAGGCAGTATCTGGAGGATGTGGCACCAGCAACAGGCCAGGAAGGCAGCTGGCAACAGGCCTGTTCAATGCACAAAATGCAAGCAACGCAATCCAATGGACAGCTGGAACACAGCCTTGGGAAATCTAAGGGCAGGCAAAAATTGGGAAGTTACGGCAAGTATTGAGAAGAGAAAATGTGTTGCTTATATGAAGGTCTCAGCGTCTTCCAGGTCTAGACTTCAGTCACTGTGCATACCCAAAGAAAACAATGGAATGCAGGTCCTTGAGCTGATAGACTGGGCAAGTCTTGGGGGCTCAGGAAATAAAAAAGTATCCAGGCGGCGCCCACAGCCACAGTGGGACGGCACCAGCCAAGTACACCAGGGCTGGTAGGTTCAAACCCAGCCCAGGCCTGCTAAAACAACAATGACAATAGCATTGTTGCAGGCACCTGCAGTCCCAGCTACTTAGGAGGCTGAGGCAAGAGAATCACTTAAGCCCAAGAGTTTGAGGTTGCTATGAGCTGTGAAATCATGGCACTCTACTCAGGGCAACAGCTTGAGACTATGTCTCAAAAAAAAAATGTATTCAAAATGCTGGATGTAGGGGACAAAGTGAGACTTACAAGCAAAGCAGGAGCATAATAACAAGAAGTGGACTGAATTTCACACTGAGCCTTCTTGCCTCATGTTGAAGTCCTGGACTGTTAATAAAGAACTCTAACTCCCCTCCAAGATGTCTGGGGTTGGTCCCAGAGCTTAATGATGATAGTGGCATGACGACAGCCACTGGGTGATAAAGGGCCAGCAGGACTGGCAGACCCCTAAGTAGAAAGTGCAGTTAGAGATTACAGCTTTCAATTATGGACTGGTAGATGCAGTTTAGAAAAATGCCTATTAACTGATTCAGGGAGTAGCAAATCAAAATAATCAAATGAAAAGGCTGACCTTTCCAAATAACTGACTCAGTCATTGGGATAGGAGGGAGAGAGAATCTTACAGTGCTTTTTATCTGTAGCTTTGAAAAATGTGAATGCTGCCACATCAAGCTTCCTATCTTATAAACAGGAAGCCAAGGTACAGAGAGGTTAAATGGTTGTCCAAGGTAACAAGCTTCATCATACCCATGATATATAAGAAAAGGACAAAAAATTCAAGGATCTAATTTACTAAGTGTTATCCCTGTTAGCCATGCATAGAAGCCATGAATAATGTTACACTTAGCATGTCAAAGTTAGCAGCCATGACATATTACCAAACCACCACCTGACATTTGCTCATCTTTCAGCTAATCCTATTAAAAGAATATTTCTTGACTAGCTCATAGGCCCCCTGAGGACTGAAAATGCTAGATAGCAGATGCTGTCTCCTTGCTTAAAAAGGACAAAGCTGAGTATGCAGAGCCTTCTAATGGCCCCACCCAATCCCACCTTGGAACAGTCATACAAAGTGAAGCTCTATCAGTTATGTGTGGACAATGACCTATTTTAGACATTATGGTCCACATGTCCTGCCAACAACCCAAATACAGCAAGTACCCATGTCTTCCCCCAAGCCATCCCCTCTTCTTTTTCTTAGTGAAATGAACGTTTTCCAACTTGCTCAGACTTGAAACTTCGTATACCCTCCCCACCTGTCTAGTCTGAGTCTTTCACCTGCTCCATCCTTCCTTAATGTTGCCAGATCAACCATCCTGGTGGCCCGGCAAGGAGGCTCAATCCTGTAATCCTAGCACTCTGGAAGGTCAAAGTGAGTGGATCCCCTAAGTTTAGGAGTTTTAAGACTAGCCTGAGAAACAGGGAGACCCTGTCTCTACTACGAAAGTAGAAAAACTAGCTGGTCATTGTGATGGGTGCCTGTAGTCTCAGCTACTTGGCAGGCTGAGGCAAGATGATCACTTGGGTCCAAGAGTTTGAGGTTTATGTAAGCTATGTTGCCGTGGCAGTCAACCCAGAGTGACGGAATGAGACTGTCTCACACACACACACACACACACACAAAAAAATCCTGGTGGATGCCCTCATCAATGTATGCTTAATAGCCTTCTATTGCCACCAACCTCTCCTCTTCTAAACTCTTCTACATTCCACCAACAAATTAATCTCCCTAATCCACTTTTCTTAAAAGCCTTTAATTCCCTTCAGTTGCCTACAAGACTAAGTCATACGGCCTACCTGGGCAACCTGAAACACTGTTTTCTCTGATTTAACTTGCAGCTACTCCCCAGCAGGACCCCTTTTTATTGGTGCATATTAGCATGCCTATTTATTTTTATCAGCTCACCAATTTATTAATTTCTGCCTTTCTGTTCTGATACCATTTGCCTTACCTAGAAAACCATACCTCTCCACCTGCCTACTAAAATCCATTCATCTATTTTTTTTAATAACTAGAGTACTCATTTTCCACTCATTTAGCACTTAATTGTGAGTTTCTTGATTTCTCTCCATCTAAACTGTACATTCCTTGAGGGCAAGCTGCTTCTCAGCATGTCCCAGTGTCTAGCAGAAAGCTATTAAGATCAATTAATGCTCAGTTTATATAAGTTAAATGAAGCACAGAACCCAGTGATTTATAATTCGAGATTTTAATCTGCTTTAGCATTCATTTGGTAACTATTCCACATTGAAAGCATTTCAGAGATCCGAAGATCAGTTTGAGGAAGGGAAAAAAATATGGAATGAAGGTGAGAAGAATTTGGAAGAGATGGTAAATGTCCTAGAATTCTTCCCTGGTTCTCTTTTAGCCATTTGCTATATACTACTTCATATCATATCAGGAAAATAAATATCAAAAGTGGGTAGGAAACTTCCCAAATCTTACATAATATAATTATAAAATACCAATACCTGGATATAGAGCTAACTAAGTAGCTCCATAGCTCCATAAAACAGCTTTCTTATTATGTTGGAGATGATCCTTCTTGGAAATCTCAACTCCAATCCATTTTTCTTTGTTTCTGAGATAGAGTCTCACTCTTTCACCCAGGGTAGAGTGTAATGGAGTGATCATAGATCACTGCAACATCAAATTCTTGGGCTTAAGCAATCCTCCCGCATCAGCATCCCTAGTAGCTGGGTCTGCAGGTGTGCACCACTGCTCCTAGCTCATTTTTTCTATTTTTGGTAGAGACAGAACCTTGCTCTTGTTCAGGCTGCTCTTGAACTCCTGACCTCAAGTGAACCTCCTGCTTTGGCCTCCCCTACTCTTCTTTTAAGGTCAATTTCATCTGATGAGTACTTTCAAACATGTTTTAATTGACCCTAACTAGTTCAGTAATTCTTGTTATCATTTTGTGTCCTCCTGAGGGTATCTCATTGTAACTCAAAATACCAATTCGCTTTTCTTAAACTCGTGCAAAACACTTTTGGAGCAGGGGAATGAAAGGAAAAAGGAAGTATAGGATATTGCAAAACGTCCCAGATATTGGGATTCTCTAAATTAGAAACAATATACACACACATCATTTTCCACCTTTTGACACTAAAAGGTTTTTCTGTGTTAGTTTGACATCTAATGCATTTAACTATATCATAGTAAAGAGCATGTTCACCTTGCTGTTTCAGCAAGGGTAGCATAATTCCAGCAGGACCCCTGGGATAACCGATCTGGCTGGGGGATTCTCTGAAGAGCTAAACCCAGTGTTAGTAGCTACCAGTATCGTCTGGAATTCCTTCCTGTAGTTATGCAGAAGTGAGAGAATAGTCCCCTCTGGAGGCCTGATAGTATCTAGCTCCTCTGGCAAGAAACACCATAAACATTGGTTGGTAAGAAAGTAGTGCAGAAGTGGAAAACTCAGGGGGTGTGGAATCAGAGAAACCTGTGTTTCAATTCACCTTTAGCTCTTTCTAAATTGGACCTAGCCCCAAGTCAAGGAATCTAAGCAGGATGGAAGGTCCTGGGGAATTGAACATTGAAGATTCATGGCTAGAGCTTTGGAGCATTCCAACCATGTAATGAAAAAGGTCTTTCCTTGGAAATTTTTCACAGCTTGCTTTATGGAAACTTTGACAGTACATAGGAATATATTTCTTATTAGTTTGTTCATTTGGTTTGAGTTTGGGGGGGGTTCTTGCTTTGTCTTGCTGCAGCTGTAATATAACCATTTTCTAATTATGCACAAAGAGCATATTTTACATATACATCCTGCGGGGGATACATTCATGATAAAATCTTTCCAATAAATCAGCAGAAGTGATGTTGCAAACTAAAACCTCTCTGTTCTTGCAGCTTTCTTGCTCCCTTTCTCTCAGTATTTCCATCCTTTAAACTTACTTTCCTGAAGTCCTGTGACAAGTGTTTCTCAATGTAGTCCATGACCATCCAGATCACAGTCTTCTACTGAAAACGTAGAATTCTAAGTTATGGTACCTCTAAATAGAAGATATTGAGTAACTCCCCTAGTGTTGGAGTTGGGGGCTTGGGGTCCTGTTTCCCCAAACCCAGTTGACCTGGTTTGATTATTTGGCTGAGCTAGAAAGTTCAACCTAGGCAGGGGCAGAAGGCAAAAATAACTTACACAAGGTTCAAGGTAACAGAGATTTTATTTAGGAAGAACAAAGAGAAAATTTAGAGCACTTCTACAGAGATACAAAGGCTTGCAGGGGTATAACTACCCTCTCTGTTTGAAATTGGTTGCAAGTCTTCCATTGGCCGATCTGCTCCTCCGGGCATTATTGCCCTTTCTATTGGCGTTGATTGTTTCCTAGTCTTACAGGCCTTCCAGGCCTCCCGGCTTTCCTCCTAGCCCCTCCTTGAACCCGTTTCTTAGTGTGGCTTCTCAGTTGGGAATTCCTGAATTAGAGAATTAGTATAAACACCTATTATTTTCTATCTTTTCTTTTCTTTTTCTTTTTTCTCAGTTTTTGGCCGGGCCGGGTTTGAACCCACCATCTCCCGTATATGGGGCTGGCACCCTGCTCCGTTGAGCCACAGGTGCCGTAGAGTGCTATGGCGTCACAGCTCACAGCAAACTCCAAATCTTAGGCTTAAGTGAATTCTCTTGCCTCAGCCTCCCAAGTAGCTGGGACTACAGGCGCCCGCTACAACGCCCAGCTATTTTTTTGTTGCAGTTGTCATTGTTGTTTAGCTGGCCCAGGCTGGGTATGAACCCGCCAGCCTGGTTGTATGTGGCCTGCGCCCTAACCGCGCTGCCAATCTTTTGATATTAAGAAAGAGAATTCCAAGCAGCCAATAGCATACTAAAGTAGCTTTTAATGAACTGGTAAAGACTAATCCTTAAGATAAATAGTGAAGGCTCGGCGCCTGTGGCTCAGCGAGCTAAGGCGCCAGCCACGTACACCTGAGCTGGCGGGTTCGAATCCAGCCTGGCCCGCCAAACAAAACAATGATGGCTGCAACCAAAAAACGACCGGGCATTGTGGAGGGCACCTGTGGTCCCAGCTACTTGGGAGGCGGAGGCAAGAGACTCGCTTGAGCCCAGGAATTGGAGGTTGCTGTGAGCTGTAATGCCATAGCACTCTATCCAGGGTGACAGCTTGAAGCTCTGTCTCAAAAAAAAAAAAAAGATAAATAGTGAAGCGGTTAAAGTATAGAATAGCACATGTCACACACTGTTTTTTTTTGTTTTTTTTTTTTTTTTGTAGAGACAGAGCCTCACTTTATTGCCCTAGGTAGATTGCTGTAGCATTACACAGCTCACAGCAACCTCCAACTCCTGGGCTTAGGCGATTCTCCTGCCTCAGCCTCCCGAGTAGCTGGGACTACAGGCGTCTGCCACAATGTCCAGCTATTTTTCTGTTTTTTGCAGTTCTGCCAAGGCCGGGTTTGAACCCACCACCTTCGGTATATGGGGCTGGCGCCCTACTTGATGAGTCACAGGCGCCGCCCCCCACACTGTTATTTTTGTAAAGAAAAAACAATATATTGTGATTATTTGTGTATAGCAGCAGGCATCACAAGAGGGGCAAGAGACACAGTGTGTGTCTTCTGTACTTAATTTTATGTCATGAACACGTTACTCATTTTTAAAAAGTAATTATTAACTTAGGGAAAAGGCAGACCTCTACATTCTACCCAAAACTTGCTAAATTAAAATTTCTCACATGGGGGCAGTACCTGTAGCTCAGTGGGTAAGGTGCTGACCCCATATACCAAGGGTGGCAGGTTCCAACCTGCCCCCAGCCAAACTGCAACAAAAAAATAGCCGGGCTTTGTGGTGGGCGCCTGTAGTCCCAACTACTCAGGAGGCTGAGGCAAAAGAACCGCCTAAGCCCAGGAGTTGGAGGTTGCTGTGAGCTGTGTGATGCCACGGCACTCTACTGAGGTGACAAAATTAAGACTCCATCTCTAAAAAGAAAGAGAGAGAGAGAGTGAGAGAGAGAGAGAGAGAAAAGAAAGAAAGAAAGAAAATTTCTCACATGGGGAACAGATATCTGCATTTTTCTTCTTTTTTTTTTTTTTTTGAGACAGAGTCTTACTATATC
>CAUYON010086027.1:0-10600 GCA_963573935.1 Arctocebus calabarensis | reverse complement strand
AGGAAAGACAGACCTACTTAGTAAAGGAGCAGACCCACTCAGAACTTTTGGGGTTTTTTTTTTTTTTTGCAGTTTTTGGCCAGAGCTGGATTTGAACCCGCCACCTCTGGCATATGGGGCCAACACCCTACTCCTTTGAGTAGGCACTGCCCATTACTCAGAACTTTTTAAACATCACACAGATCAAAACATAGATTAAAAACTGGGAAGAAGGTTTCCTTTGGGCTTCCATTGTCACTGTCATTGTTCTTATTGCTGTTGTTTATAGCTAGACAACTTACAGCTGATAGTAACTAGAAAGACAAGATGGCCCGAGAGGTTTTACTGAATTGTTGTTGAATATGCCCCAATAAACAGAGCTGTTATTGTCATCATCAAACATTCCTGAAGTGCTTGTGTCTGTGTGCGTCATGGTGATGGAGGAATGTGTCTAAAGTGATGGATAGATTTGTCTGACCATTTTTCTTTCCAATTCTTCCTAAAGCAGTTTCCCAGAAGCTTAGATTCTTTGCAGCATCTCTGAACCATCCCTTCTCAGGAGCTAAAACAGAACACATCCTGAGTTTGCATTCTCCAAACTAAAGTTGGTTTTGTTTTTCTGAATTGTAAATTTATTTATACATGGTAAAACTTTAAAATTAGCACCTTTATTTATGTGTATGATAGTCACTATAGAAAATAACATGATCAAACTAAATTAGGAGTATTTTTGTCGACATATCTAAAATAAAACCTTTAACCACAATAAACGTTCAGCCCTTAGAACTGTGGGGATTAAGATATAGTAATGGAGTGGTTTAGAGGCTGTGGTCTGACTTCACCTTACCAAATCAGGCTTTTACCCACTACAGTGCGTTACAATTATATTCTAAATCTGTCTTTTCACCCAAGTCTGAATGTGCTATGTATGTGCATTAATTCATTTAATAACTATTGATTAAATACCTGCAGTATGCCAGATACCATGCAGGATGTTAGAGAAATGAAGGTACAGTTCGTGATCAAAATGAAATTTACAGTCTAGTGGAGAAGACAGCCAAGTGAGTCAGTGATTACCACGTCCCACTTAGAAACCGGGCCAAAATTATTTAGCCAGTATGTCTGCTGCACACCTCCACCCTACAAGCCGAGTGAGCTTCTTGTAGAAAGTTCTGTCTCCCACAGAAAGGGGTGCTCATGCTTATCAAAAGACATGAGCATAACTACTCCTAACAGTTCTATTTATAACAGCAAAAAAAAAAAAAAAAAACAATTCTCATGTTCATCAACATAAATCGTGGTATATTCTTACAGAGGAATACAGCAGAGTAATGATAAAGAAGAACTGCTACATGTGACAACAGATAAAGAAGGCAGGGTGTTTAAATCAGAGCAGGTAACCCTGGAGCTGACTCTTAAGGACAAAGAGGCGTGAGCCAGGAAGAGCACTCCAGCACAGAGGCAGGAGTGAGCCTGCTGCAGGCAAGAAAGCACTAGTAATTTAGTGTGGTTGGGGCATGGGGTGGGCATGGTCAGTGGAGCTGGACAGAGGGTTAGAGAGGCAGACCTGGTGTGTAGAAAATGGCGTGGACCAAGAAGAGACCTAATTCTCACCTATTCCTGCCAGTACTTATCTTGTGTCACTGGGCTTGTAGTCCTCATCAGTAAAACCAGACAACAGGTGAGAGTCATTCCCAAAGCATATTCTGGAAATATTATCCCAGTAGATGTGAAAAAATGGGCTATGAAAATTGCTTTCTTTACTTCAATAGTCAGGGAAAGACTGAACACTACATTGGCGTTTTTAAGAGTTACAACGACTCTTAAATTTTAGTTTTTTTAAACTCAACATTTTCCAGATTATCTGAACTCAGAGTGAATTTTCTATATCATAGTGCAAAGCCCCATTTTAGCAACAATTTACTACATCTCAATTGTCCAATTGTCTTTATTCATTCACTTATTAAATTTTTTAAAGTGCAGCACCAAACAATTGGTTCATATACACCCACTTTTTACTTTAGATTATAAGTCTATTCTGTAATAAACTTTAATTATTGATTTTTCATAGCAATGGCTTTTTTTTAAAAATTTTATCAGCTTGTCCTGGGATTTTTTTTTTCCTTTACTTATTTTCATGTCATGCTCAGACTTTATTACCTGGTAGTAAGTTGCAAGAAAAGTGAATTGAATTGTTTCTCCACAAATATCAATCATTTGTGATTTCTTTAATAGAAATCCTGACTAACACAAGGGTTTTGCCTATCATGAAGTTATTATATTCAACATTGGCAAATCCCAAAATTAATAAGTCAATAAATCATTCATGTTGCTAAAGAGTTCAAATAAATGAAAACAAGATTGACCTTATTAGAAATTCACTATTTTGAACATTTAGTTGTCAGAGCCACTGACTGGGAAATTGTCACAAATTCTTTAAAAATGAGAACTTTTTTTCCTGTAAAAATGCCTATCATTTGGCAAACTATAGTGTCCTTTTTCTTAAAGAGAATGTAGTGATTGATTATCCAGAGTGCTACCATGACAAGGGAAATGAACCAAATAGCTGGAAAATTGCATGTAATCGGATAGTGTCACGTAGACGCCTGTTGAGCACGACCATTAGCATTAAACCATGGCATTCCAGTCATTCCCTGCTGGTCCTTCCTGTCCATCCCCAAAACCTTGACCTCCAGTGGACACAGAGAGGTGTTTACAGCCACCCCTTTCCTTCCAAATGAGCATCGTCATCAATGCAGACCAAGCCTAATCCAGACAAGGAAATTTCAAAATACAATGATATCTGTGTTTAACATCTGCCAGGTATATGACATCCAGAGATTTGCTTTTGCCTATTAACATTATCAGTCTTGATTCTTTCATTAGTAGTATTGTCCTGAAGATCCTGAGACATTATAAACAAGTGAGGAAAGGGAAGGATGGGAGATGGACAAAAAGAAAAGAATGTTTACCCCTCGTGAGAAGTTGACAGTATATT
Source organism: Arctocebus calabarensis (assembly GCA_963573935.1). Taxonomy (NCBI): domain Eukaryota; kingdom Metazoa; phylum Chordata; class Mammalia; order Primates; family Lorisidae; genus Arctocebus; species Arctocebus calabarensis. The sequence goes on along the minus strand of CAUYON010086027.1, from coordinate 7,623 downwards.
CAGAAAGAACAACCACTCTTGAGACGATGTGAGGAAAGTTCCACAGTATTCACCCAATGTAAAAGTACCAGCGCACAAATTGAATACGTGAGTCAGGAGGGCCAATAGAGTAAAGGGGCCATCAAATTACCCTTGGTTATTAGAGGACTAAACTGAGTCACACAAAGGGAAGGGGCTGCCCAAACCTACCCTAGAGATGGTCATCAATAGCGTAACGGGGGATAGACCCAGGCCTTTTCTCCCAATAGTCAGTTTGATGTCCCAGTGCCCATCTTCCCTGTACTGTTTCAGATTCTAAATGAGCGTTGTTGGGATGGCTGAGCTCCTCTCTCCTTTATTAATTTCTGTCCACATGCTGTAGGAGATCCTGTGTTCAGAATCACGATGAGGATTTTAAATTCCTCTTAGCATGGCAGAATCAATTCCTGTCACTCACGGGCAAATAACAGAGGAATGGGATTATGGATCAGGGCAAAACTGCAGTGCTTTAATCTTAAAATCAATACAGAAAAGGAAGTTGAACTTGTGGGGATTCTATAGAGATTGTAATTTGGCTTCCTATGAGCTGGCCTTATAGAATATAGCTGCTCTTTCCTTTTCCCCTTGTGATAACTGGGAATGGGGGAGAGGAGAAGAAGGGAAGGAGAGAGAAGATGAGAAACCTCCATGACCAGGTCATCTTGAAGAAGCACACAAATGTAACCCGTAATTCAAGCTAATCCCTCATTGTGTTGAAAAAAATGCTAAATGCTTTTATCCATTCTTTTTATTAAAATAGCCAAAACCCTGTAGCTCATAATCTATGTTAAGCATATAAAATGCCTTTGATTCCTTCATAGTTTAGAATCAGACTACAAAAATATTTCTTTGCCATTTACTTTTATGGCTACCCCTACCACGGCCTATGTAATTTTATATAAATACATATGCAACAAACGAGTCATTGACCAAAAGATTCCAAGCTGCTAAGCATGTGATTCATTAATATTTACTCCGGTGTAAGCCTGCTTTTTTTTGAAAGAGGCGTGAACTAATGGTTTAAACAGCTCAGTCTTTTCTTAATCAAAGATTTAGAATTTACTGAACATGCCTCTTTGGGGGTGTAATGATGACTTGCTGCTCGGCACTATCAGTCTCGAGTTTTAAGAAGGGCTTCTCTTTTCCTTTGTATGTTTCTTTAATTTGGTTGTAAAATACGTCTGAGTGTGTTTGGGCCCTGCTTTTACAGTGGTGCCAACAGTGTGCGTTACTGTGATCTCGTGAGAAAACAGCTGGGCTGCCGGGCCAGAGAACCCTGGCATAGCTCTGAGGCAGGGTGATGTAGTGAGAAGAGCAGAGGTGGGGCCTTGCTTTGTTTGCTTTTTTTCCCCTAAACCTGTTTTGTTGTCTTTAAACTGGGAATGCTGATCGGGTCCGCCTGACAGGTAGGGGTGTTGGGAAGATGAAATATAGTATGTAGCATGCTTATCTCTGTACCTTGCCCTTGTAAGAAGTCTATAAATGTTCATGATGATCATGATTATTACGTGAGCCTCAAGTCAGATGACATCTGCCGTGTATGGGAAAACATCCTACAAGCTGTAAAACACAATACAAATGTTAAGTTGTTGTCCTTAGCAGATTGATGCTTTTGCAACTTGTAAAGTAAATCATGGAAGGCTTTTTTTTTGTGCCGCCTGTCACTGGCTCTTAATCTCAAAGAGCCCTGGAGGTGATAAATCAAACTCCAACTGAATATGCATTTTCTTTCTTAATAGGCACAGAAATATATTGTGCTAGCCCAGAGTTCTATGAAATCAATTTGAAAATCCCTAGCTCATGTCCTTCCAGAGCAAATACTCTCAGGTCTTTGGAAGACCAACGCTATGTGTTATACTTATTGTTGTTTTTAGTGCATATTTTTAAATGTCGCGTCTTTCTGGGAAAGCCCAAGTGCCTTAAATTACCGCATAATTCCAGTTGTCCTTCCTTGTCCTGCACATTGCTTGAGTATAGACTCTCACGTCTCCCCTCTGGGGTTCTTTCCAGAGCACAGTCATCATGGAGAAGACAGCGCAAGACCTCCTGAACCTGATGCGTGACCTGAGTGCATACTCAGACCAGTTCCTCAGCATGGTGTGCGTGAAGCTGGAGGAGTACAAGGACACCTGCGCTGCAGCCTACAGGTGGGGTTTCTGCCAGGCACTGAACAAACAAAGTCACTTGAGAACCCAGCAGTCATTCTGACTGGTGAAGGCCTTCATAGCCTTACTATGCCATTATAGAAAAGGATCTTCCCTGAGTTCATCAACGGGCCTGATGAGAACCTGCACCACACGTGTGATCTCTTAGTCTCCTGTGTGGTCAGACCAACAGAGGGGATGAGAGGGATGAAGGGATGGAGCCACTTAGGATGGCCGTTGGGTAGCTCAGATGAGGGCCAGCCTTTATTTTCACAACTGTCTAGGATCATAAGATAGGTCTACCTCAGGGATTAATTCCAAATCTTCATCTTGTGGTTGCAAAGATCCTTAGAGTATAACCTATAATATTTCTTTGTAATTCTTACCAATATGTTCCTCCTCATGTTTGATCTGTAGCTTTCCTCTTGTCACAAAGGACAGTCGTGTCTATTTTTAACATCAGTGAGGATGAAAAACCATTGTTGTCAACTCGAAAATCATTACTTAAACCTCTGATTTCTTTTGTTTGAGTCCAAAAATCTCTCCAGGCTTGTGGAAAAGATCATAGCACTTCTCATAGAAAGCTGATAATAGGAATAATTTATGGTCTGGTTGACAAGACATGAAACAATTAGGGAAGAAAAGAATGTATAGTAAAATACTAAATTATATGTGATGTACAATTAAGGATAGATAGGTAAAGTACAGTATATAATCAGGTGCTACTTGCATGATACAGATCATAAGGGCAGAAGGAATAAAACAAGAGAGAGAAAGGATGGTTGCATCAGGAATAATTTAGCAAAAAGTGAGATACAAGGATAGATGAAATTTATACAGACAGAATAAATTAAGTGCATGGCAGGGATGGAGAGAAGGCACTAAGATAGTTGCCTAATATTTGGAGGAAGGGAGGAGAAGGAGTTTTGACTGAGGCAGAGCCCCTAATAGGTAATAGGAGATAATATCAAACAGGAAGAGCAAGACCAACCAACTAGGGGTCATTGAAATAGAGACTTGGAAATTTTGATATTGAGGGGTACATAAGCAATTATTATAAACAAGCCAGGAGCCATGTTTAGGGAAGATCATTCTGGCAGAGGAATACAACACAGATTAAAGCTTCACCTGCCTCATTCTAGCAATAAGTTGTGATTATCCTCAGTCACATGACCAATTAAAGAAAAGAAACCCAACCACCTCACTGAGGTGCAAGGTTTTTTGGTTCAATAATTATTTATCAAAAATTATATTATGCTTAGGTTAAACTGATACATATCATTAATAATGTTAAAATCCATTGTCTACTAAATAATTATACTGATAATCCAAATTCATAAAGTTAACCATTATCAATTTTTTATGATAAAATTTAAACTTCTTGGATTTTAATTCATAGAAGTAATTTTTTATAAAATAAACTACAATGCAATAATAAGTAAAATAGTTTCAAGCATAGAAATATATTTAAGATAAAATTCAAGGAGGAAATAAAAGAGAAAAAATAATTCAAACAGAAAAAATACAACTGAAACTTTGTATCCTTTGAAAAACATCTCCCCACCCTACCCCACCACCTGCAGCCCCTAGTAACCCCTATTCCTGTCTCTACTTCTGCAAGTTTTACCTTTTTTAGATTACACATGTGAGATCATACAATATTTTCTTTCTGTATCTGTCCATTAGATACATTTAAACTAGTATTTTAAAGTGTGAAACTTGATGATATGCCATTTTTTTGAAACCATTTAAACTCAAAGTCATCCTGAAACAAGTTAAATGTCAACTTAAAAAGAATGTAGTTTTTCAAAATTATGTTAAGAGATACACAAATAACAATTATAAAAACCATTGCTCTGCCTTAGCTGCCTCTGGGCCATAGAGTGTGGTATTTTCAGCTTTACAAAACCAAACTCAAAGCAGTTGTACTAATGTCTCATCTACCAAATGAGAATTGAATAATATTTGAAATATTAAAGTTTTAAAATTAAAAAATTAAGGTTTTTTAAATAATTGTATTTTACCATTACATTATAAATTTACTTTTATGTTTAACTCCCATTAAATTTAAAGTTCTCTCTCTCTCTCTCTCTCTCTTTCTTGACGAGCATGTCCTCTTTCTCTTATACATCTGGTTATGGACACCCAATAATTTCTCACAAGTAACAATGTTGATGAATATTAATTATAATGGAGATGTTACATAACTTGACCATGATAAGGAAAAGTTGATTCTAGAATCTTAAACCCAAGAGGTAGCCATTTATAAAGTGTTGCTGTTGTTGTCATTTTGAAAGAAAATGTCTAAGTTCCTGTAGCTTGGCCCCTTTTTTGTCATAGGTGATCTTTTCCTCATCATTTGTGATCCTGCCTCACAACACAGAGAGTGATTGGAAGCAACTGCATCTACAAAGCAGACTGGTCATTATTGAACAATTCCCATCTGGAAACTCTCTTATTTTTAAATGATATTCTCCTATGCATTGGACGTAGTCTTTTTTCTAGAGTCATTCTAAAACAATTTAATCCTTATATATGAAAGCCCCTCATATGCAGAAATATAGCTCTCAAGGTCCATTTTGTCTTTATTTTTGCCCCTAGTCCAAACATTCTCCATTTCTGGTATATCCTGGGTCTACAAGCCCAGTCATCTTCCTCCATTGCCTATTAGTTTGGCAGTATCCATCTTAAAAGGAACTGTGCTCAGTGCTCAGGATATGCTCAGGGTATTTCAGCAGAAAAGCATCACTGTCCTCGTACTGGGCACAGTGCTGCTTTTTACCTTGTGTTATTGCAGTGGGCAGGTATTTACTGAGCCTCTACCAAGAAAGACACTGTGAGTGCAGATAAAGAAGTTGATTCTACCTTCAATGAGTTTGTATTCTTCGTAAAGAATAAAAAGAAATACAGGACAAAGAAATAGAATGTGTCTATCCACAGCTTTACTTCATGATGGAAAATATGGTAAGATCAGTAAAAATGCCTACCTGGGCGAGGGGAGAGAAATTACTAAGGACAGGAAAATCTTGCTGAAGGTTGTCAACTAGGCTTTGTGAAGAATGAGGTGGATTTAGACAGATAGGCTTGAGGGGGAGGAAGGAACCAAAACAAGAACAAGTGATGAATGTTTGGACATTAGAAAGGAAAACTGGGGCCGAACTGGAGGATCTTGGATGTAAAGCTCAAGGAACTTGACGTTTTTATTAAACCTGGCTGTGAGGAACCACTGAAGCCGTGTAAGTAGGGAATGCTTGTGCTTGGGTGAGACTAGAAAAGCAGGAGTGGGGAGGTAGTGATGAGAGAAACATTAAGTGCCTGAATTAGGAGGGAGGCAAGGAAAATGGAGGGGAGAGGGTAAATCACAGGCATTGCAGAGGGAAAGTTTATAAGACTTGCCCACTGGTTGGCTGTAGGGGGCAAGGAAATATAAGAAGAAATCCTGGTCGAAATTAGCATTACTTTTTCTATGCTGTTACTTGTGGTGTGCGGTATGTTTATGTGTGTGTGTGTGTTTTGCTAAATGTAAATTCCAGAGGTAGCATTTACCCATTAAATGTAATGTTATTTTTAACTCATCATTTCCATCTATTGAGATATTCTTAAATCTTTATTCTGTCATCCAAAAAAAAAAAAAAATCGTACTGACTAGGTGCCCATAGCACAGTAGTTATAGCATTGTCCACATATAGTAAATGCTGGTGTGTTCAAACTCAGCTTGGGTCAGCTAAACATCAATGGCAACTGCAATAGAAAAATAGCTGGGTGTTGTTGTGGTGGGCGCATGTATTCTCAGCTACTTGGGACATGAGGCAAGAGAATCACTTGAGCCCAAGAGTTTGAGGTTGCTGTGAGCTGTAACGCCACGTCACTCTACCCAGTGTGGCATAATGAGACTCTGTCTCAAAAAAAAAAAAAAAAATCTTAATTTTATAAGCAGTCTTTTAGTTTGTGTATTATGTTTGTAATTGAATATGTATTCAACAGAACAGTGGTCAGTTGATAATGTGAAACTTCCTTTTCAAGTATCTTATGTTACTAAGTAGTTAATGAGTTTGTATGTTCTTCTGGAAACCAAGAACCTGGGCTTTAGCTCAAGAGCAGGCCCTGCAGCTAAAGTTTGAATTCCAGCCTCTCTACCTACTAGTTATATGACCTTAAACAGCTATTCAGCCTCTCTGCCTATTTTTCTTATCTGCAAAAGGGGATAATACTAGTCTTTTACTCAAAGGGTCATTTTGTAAATGTCAATCTTTTGGAACTATTTTTAACAAAATAATATGCTCTCTAAAATATAATTACCATGTTTTACCAGTAACATAGCCATTTATTATGAAGTAGTATGTAATGTATATAATTGTATGTACTAAACTAATTTTTTCCCAAAATATTAAGGGAATACAAATGTTTTAGCTTCTATGGATCACTTTTGTAATGCTTGAGTCCCAAGTAAATGTGTGCCCATCACCCAAACAGTGGGTTTTTGCCCCTCCCCTCCCCCAGTTGATTTCCACTGAGTTTTATTTCCCTGTGTGCATACTGTGTACTCATCAGTTTGTTCTGATGTAATAGTTAGTACATGGGGTATTTCTTTCTCCATTCTTGACATATTTCACTTAGAATAGTTTCCAGGGGGGAGGAGCCAAGATGGCGGTCTGTAGCCAGCTTTCTGCAGACACTCCTGTCCAGAAGCAGAGTTAAAGGACAGAAATTTAGCAAGAAAGCCAACGGTTTGGAGCTGAGTCAAGAGACAAGGTCGAGGAACGCACATCAACCCTATTGGAGCAACCTGCGACCCCAAGGATACAAATAAAAGATACAGAGCACATCACCAGGCGGACGGGAGTCCCCTCCCCCAAGAGAACAGCTCGCAGTATATGCCATACCTCCAATCAAACAAGTGAGCAGAGTCCGGCTGTCCTCCCACTCTACCCCATAGGAGAGACCCTCTAAAAACTGGACCTCCTTCCCATGTGCCACAGCACCCTCCTGCCAGGCATAAAGCGGTATAAAACTGTATATCTTCTCCACCTGCAAGTTGGAACTCCTGGCACTCCCCTCCACTCTCACCCTGAGGTCTGGAGGTCTGTCCCCCATGGAGTGCAGATTCTTGAACACTTTCTCGAGGGGAGTGGACAGGGCGTGGGTTGCCGCGGGTCTGTGCTGTTCTCCCAGCTCAGAAGCAGTGAGAGAGTGAGCCAAAGGGCAGCTGGCCGAAAAAAACGGCTGGCTGGGGGACAGTTGGCTGAGGTGGTCTAAGGCTTTGCTGAGTTTCGGCCACACCAGGCCCTGAGGGGATGACAGCTGAGACAAAGGGCAGAAGTTCACAGACTAAGTCAGGACTATTAGCAGCCCAGCGTCTCCTCCACAGGGCAGAGATTCTGCAAACTTGTTCTGTTCTGTCAGCTTTTTCAGCTACTTTACATTGATCAGGGACAGGGCTGGAACTGAGTGAATCGCCCCA
>CAUYON010086023.1:0-29311 GCA_963573935.1 Arctocebus calabarensis | reverse complement strand
CCCTAGTAGCTGGGACTACAGGCGCCCGCCACAGCGCCCGGCTATTTTTTTGTTTTGCAGTTCGGCCGAGGCTGGGCTTGAACCCGCCACCTTCGGTATATGGGGCCGGCGCCCTACTCGCTGAGCCACAGGAGCCGCCCCGCCCGACCATTTTTTGGTGGCAGCCGTCATTGTTGTTTGGCAGGCCCGGGCTGGATTCGAACCCGCCAGCTCAGGTGTACGTGGCTGTTGCCTTAGCCCGTTAAGCCACAGGTGCCAAGTCCCTCTCTGGGATTTTTACAAGTTGGCAAGTATGACGTGCACCGTGGTCTGGGAAGATGTTTGTGAATTCATTGCACAGTACACCCCCGTATCTTTTGTTCCCTCCTTTTCTGTGTGTGAAGGTGACTATTCCGAGATTGTTGTGCCACTGGTTTCGTCATAGCATTTGCAGTAGAGGAGGTGGGTAGATATCCAGGGTTTCCCGTAGCCTGGTGGCCAGTTTTGTGTGCTGAACTCATTGGGATTCACACCTTGTTACTGGTAGTGGTGTGGGAACTTTTGTTCCTGTTCAATTTGGGGACCTCTGTCATTTAGTGATGACAAGTGATAGTGACATGGAGAGTGATGAAATGCTCTGGAAGGTTCCTCCAGGCCAGCCCTTGGCTTTGACTCCTTCCAGCCTCCCCTGTCCCGCAGCCGCCGCCGCATGCCATGACATGCTGTCTGGCCCTGCTGACTCCTGTCCTGACACTGAGAATTCATTTTCACATGAAGTTTTCCTGGAAGCCAGCCCTGTACCACTGCAATGGCAATAGCATGGCCATTTCAGGGACAGTGCAGGGCCATGCAGAAAGATCCCACCAACCCTGAATGGGACATTCCCATAACTCACTGCCCAGTCCTTTCTTGAGCCACAGTCGAGAGGGAAAGGCCTCCGCTGGGGACTGACTGGTATGTCTTTTGTAAATCTCCTTCATCATGTGGGCTTGGGAGCTCCTTGCTGTGACCCCCTCCTAATGCCTTGGCAGAGACCCAAGCAAGAGTGGGAGGAATTTCTTAAGCCTTTCTTTAGCTGTACGGTAAATTCTCCTCTGTCCTCAGCAGCATTGATAAGGCAGGAAAGAACTGAGAATTCCCAGGAAGGAAACTGTGGTAGTGCTAGGCAGGGGTGGTAGGAGACAGTTACTGAAACCTAGCAAATGCTAGGACTGCTGGGCTGTGCCGGACAGTGTTAGCCGCACTGAATTGCAGCAGGAGTCTCCTAAGAGTCCAGAATGCAGTGGAGTGGAGTTTCCCCAGAAGCTGCAGTCACCTACCAGCACCAGGAAAGGGCAGCCCCTTGGTCGCCAGGCCCCCAGCTCGCAATGGTGCACAGCTTGAGCCCCCAGCCCATCACCCCAATGCCTGTATGTGTCCTGCGGTTGCCACCTGGCCTGCACACGTTCCTGTGAGGTGGGCAGGACAGACACTGTCATCCTGCCTGCTGAACAGGGAGAGGGCAGTTGTACACGTGCAGCTGTGGAATTACAGGGGATGGGGACATGGCACTAGGATCCACGCAGTGGGGGCTGGTGGCGCATGCCTGCTGGACACCCTCAGCACACACCTGGCCTCGGTTTTGTGGCTTCTCTGGGTGTACATGTGACTTTGTGAGTCTATTGTGGGGCGGGGGGGGGAGGGGGAATCAGCTGGTTGGGAATCCTGCCTTTTAAAAAATTTTTTGGGGCACAATCTTACTCTGTTGCTTCAAGCCAGAGTACCTTAGTGTCAGCCAACCTCACAGCAACCTCAAAGTCCTGGGTTCCAGCGATCCTCCTGCCTCAGCCTCCCTTGTAGCTGGGACTACAGGCACCAGCCACGATGCGTGGCTAACGGTTCTTTTTTTAACAGAAATGGGGGTCTAGCTCTTTCTTAGGCTGATGACAAACGGAAGGGGTCCTCCAATCTCAGCCTCTCAGAGCACTAGGAGTACAGGTGGGAGCCACTGTGCCTGTCCTGAATCTTACTTTTCAAAGCAGCAGAAATACCAGGTGACTCTGAAATCTGATGTGTATGTTCCTGATTCTAAGGGGCTTTTCCTTTTCCTCTTTCTCTTCTTGCCGCTGCTTCCTTGCTGGCTCCCACAGGGAGTGGGCATAGGGCCTTTATCCTGGGGAGTGCAGGTGACTAACCGCTCCTGCCCCTGGGTGGCTCCCCTGGAGTACCAGTGGTATAGAGGACAGTGACTATGCCATCTGTGTATGGGGACTCTCTGTTAACTCTCAGGGTTTTTAAAAATTTATTTTTAATTCATTTAATTGTTTTTAATTTTTTTAATCTCATTTTTCATTTGAAAACATAATCCTTGCTTTTAAATAACCTGTTTGATTGAACTACTCTACTATCTTTTTTTTTTTTTTTTAGAGACAAAGTCTCAGTTTTCTTGCCCTCGGTAGAGTGCTTTGACATCACAGCTCACAGTAACCTCCAGCCCTTGGGCTTAGGCGATTCTCTTCCCTCAGCCTCCTGAGTAGCTGGGAGTACAAGTGCCTGCCACAACGCCTGGCTATTATTTTGTTGCAATTTGGCTGGGGCTGGGTTCGAACCCGCAACTCTCAGTATGTGGGGCCGGTGCCCTACCCACTGAGCCACAGGCGCCGCCCCAGTCCACAGGTGTCGAGACAGGCGCTAGAGAGATAGAAAATTCCCGTATAAACCAAAAATTCCAGTTCCTAAAATGATAGGGGTGTACTGTCACCCTCTGTCACAGCCGGGGGACAGCTTGTGGTCCCATGACTCGTGAAGAAAGTTTCTTGGGGTAGCAGTTGCCTTACCCAGGTGCGGGGAAGAACCCAGCTCCATGAAGATGAAATGTGAAAAAGAAAATGTAGTTCGGGAACACCAGCATTTAGTCAGCATCTGTAGGTGTGAAGATGAAAGGAGAAACTGTAGGAAGAACTCACAGCAGGAGAGGGAGTCTTTGTTCATACCCCAGATGGCGCTTTGGTCTCAAATGTGCCCTGCTAGGAAATTCAAGATTGCCTAATTTTAAATAATTTAGAGGCCTGCAACGAGCTCTAGCCCTCTTGAAGGTTGTGGGTGGGCAGGGTGGTGTTCTTCTGTGTGGTCTTTAATGAGAACGTCTTCTCTTGTATTGAATTTATGGGTCTTGTAAATCTTCAGGGTATTAATTTGGGTTTCTCTTGAGGAAGTTGTGCTTTTCTTAAGAAGAATAAAATTATGAGGACTCTTGTATTTGCCTTTAGGAAACAGAGGTGAAGGTTTATTATCCACACAGAACCCAGGTCATCAATCTTGTAAAAGTGGCTGAATGCAGAAAATTCTGTGCTGACTTTGTAATGATTTAAAAGGGTAACCCACTGTTCTTTAAAAAACAGAAAACAGTCACAAATCCACCTTAGTCTTCATCCCTGGCTGTGTGTACATCCTGGCAGGGAGAGTTTTTGCAAGGATTTGGGGCCTTTTACTCCAGTGGACACTCCCACCCCACATTCCGCGAGATGTGTGTAATGCAGTTAAGCATTATTTGAAAATATTCCAAACCCTACTGATGATTAGGTATTTGCTCAGTCAGGAGTAGAGAAATCCACTCATGGCTCCCCCCAGGGGTATGTGAGACTCCGAGGTGTGTCCTGTTGGAGAGCTGGGTGTGTGTGGTGTCCAGAAAGCAGCTCGGCCGGAAATTCCAGCTCCATTTTCGTTTTGAAACACTCTAGGTTTCCTGAATCATGGCAGGCCTGCCTGGGCCTGTGAAGGTGAGGGGCTGCAGTCCAGCCCAGCTCGTGTCTGGGACACTGCAGACGAATGTGAATGAGCCCTGTGTAACGAGATGGGGAGACAGAAATACAGAGTGAGCATTTGTTTATTTCAATATATTATTCAGTACTTATTTCAATATAAAGACTGACATAACTAGGTATTTTGTTGAAAGAATTAGTAGCAAAGTGCACCTGGGGTGAAGGAGCGGAATAACTTGATTAAATGCAAGGTTTATGCACTTTGTTTTCCCTTAACTTTTTTTCCCTTGAGATAGGGTCTTGCTATGTTGCCCAGCCTGGTTGATCTCAAATACCTGGGCTTAAGTTATCTTCCTGCCTCTGCCTCTTGAAGTGCCGTGACTAGAGGCCTGCATTTGTCCTCCACAACTTTATATTTTGAAAAATTTTAAGGCCTCAGATAAGCTTGAAGAATAGATTTGTGGATTACTGACAATTTGCCCCATTCATTTTCTTTCTCACAACTGAAATTCTTCCTCCCCACCAAGCTTGCTCCTTTTATTTGTTTGTTTGTTTGTTTTGCCTTTTCTGGCTGGGGCTGGGTTTGAACCCACCACCTCCTGCATATGGGACCAGCGCCCTACTCCTTTGAGCCACAGGCACTGCCCAAGCTTGGTCCTTTCAAATGTTGCTTTTAACTTTCTCTCGGTAATTCTTAGAAATATGGCAGCAACAATGTCTGCTTCTTAACTAGGTGTTTGTAACCAAAACCATAAAAATTGTGAATGATCAGTTGAGACCCTCTACAGAGTTTTCATCATGATGGGATTGGAAAATAGGGTGTTTGTACACACAGGATGGGGATTTTGAGAACTGGTCAGAAACCATGATGGCTGCCAGTAGAAACAAATTTTATTTTATCAAGTATCTGCTCAGAACATCCTATATATCTCCTGAAAGTTGATACCTGACATGTGTATCAACGAGCCTAGAGTTTTAGTCTCAAGTGTTTTAAAATTTATTAACCTTGGTTTGTAGGATTTTTGAGGGCTCTTGGAATTAGAAGAGTTTGTCTAGTATCATGGTAAGAGGAGGTGTAGCTGAGATCTTTTGTGATTATATGATATCCACATTGCTGCCATGTGCAACATGTTGTCAGGAGCAGCCATGCTGCCCTTGATGTGTATGTATGCCAACCGTGGAGTATAGTACTCGAGAAGTTTTAAGGGGTGAGCATTGTTCATAAAAATAGCACACAATATAAACAGAGCTTTTTCTCGTGGGGGAAGGTATCTGCTCTCCCTTAAGTCTCTCAGCCTCAACAACTTCCATAGAAAGTGCTTTGGGCTAAGGAAGCCCTTTTCCTCTCATTCTGGATCTTCTGTCCTTTCTCTGTTGTCTTTGCCTGTTGTCCCCTGGCCTGCATCCTGTCTTTCTATGGCCAGCAGGTTCCGCATTTGTGCCCCCAGCTCGGGGGTGGAGGGGCACAAACATTTGGGATAGTGGACACAAACAGTTGGGACAGGGGTTTGTGCCTCTGATCCAAACTCAGGCCTTGCCCCATTTCAAATGGTTGGTGGGAAAAAATTCTAAAGGGGAACATTTTGTGCCAGGTGACCATGACAGAAAATTCAAGTTTAAGTATTTGTAACATCTTGGATTTTTGTCAACAGAGGTTTTGGGGAAATTTGTTTTTTTCTTAGGTGACGTGTGTCACTACGTAACATCCTTGATTTTATCTCCTAGCTCGCCAGGCCTAAAATACAGAAGATACCGAAAAAATGGACACACATCTTTGGTTTTTTTTTCAGAGACAGAGTTTCACTTTGTTGCCCTCGGTAGAGTGCAGTGGCATCACAGCTCACAGCAACCTCCAGCTCTTGGGCTTAGGTGAGTCTTTTGCCTCAGCCTCCCAAGTAGCTGGGACTACAGGCACCTGCCTCAACGCCCAACTATTTTTTTTGTTGTTGTTGCAGTTTGGCCGGGGCCAGGTTGGGACCCTCAGTATATGGGGCCGGCGCCTTACCCACTGAGCCACAGGCACTGCCCTGTTTTTTTTGTTTTGTTTTTTTGAGACAGAGTCTCACTGTGTCACCCTTGGTAGGGGGACAAGAGCACCAAATGCCACTGTCTCTCTGCTGGGATTGTGAAAACAGCGGGAGGACCTCTCTTCTGATGGTCAGCCTTCGCCTGGGTGACCAGCCGAGGAGGTTGGGGACCAAACGCCCTAAGAACACAGGGTAGAATGTGCAGCGTGCACAGTTCTCACCACATCAGCCCTGTGTGTTGGTCTGGTTTCTGAACACTCCTTCACTTCTGAGCTTTGCTATTTTAAAAAGGAGGCAGGGAGGAGGTGGGGCAAGTAGGTGCCTGTGGCTCAAGCGGCTAAGGCACCAGCCACATACATCTGAGCTGGCAGGTTCGAATCCAACCCAGGCCTCCCAAACAACAATGACGACTGGCTGCAACAAAAAGTAGCCGGGCGTTGTGGCAGGCACCTGTAGTCCCAGCTGCTTGGGAGGCGGAGGCAGGAGAATTGCTTGAGTCCAGGAGTTGGAGGTTGCTGTGAGCTATGATGTCACAGCACTCTACCCAGGGCGACAGCTTGAGGCTCTGTCTGGGGGAAAAAAAAAAAAAAAAAAAAGGAGGCAGGTTATGTTAGCATTCAGTACATTGGAATTGGATACAGGCTTTTCTATTCTTGTGATACTTTACTAAGAAGATTGTGCTTCAACTCCATACAGGTATTAATCAGAAATTTTTTTTAAAAGGTGTTGAATGAATTAAAGACTAAACTAGAGACTGTCTATAAAAAATTATCTCACTTTTCCCTTTCTTTTTTTTTTCTTTGCAGTTTTTGGCCGGGGCTAGGTTTGAACCTGCCACCTCCAGTACATGGGGCCAGTGCCTTACTCCTTTGAGCCACAGGTGCTGCCCTCACTTTTCCCTTTCTAATCCAGTTTTCCTGCCACCCTCATATTCCCCAGTTCTTATTTATTTAAGGTGGAAAAGAGGTTGGTGGATTACTTGTAATTATGGTACGGGTTTAAAAGAGAAAAACTTAAGTATGAACTCACCTGATAATTTTATTATCCATCTTAGTTTACATTAAATAATTAAACTGTTTTTGTTTATAAATCACTACCTAAATAAAACGGAGATTGGTTCTGGGACCCCAGAAAGAGTCCTCCATGGTTGTACAGCAAGGCTCTCTACCAGAATTCGGGCAAGAGTGGAGAGAAGGCGGCTGACGACAGAACCTTGGGAATTCTTCTTGGAGTCATAATGAAAACGATAAAATAAGAAGCTTTAATGCAGACTCCATTTCCAGTAATCCATTTTATTTTTTGTCCCCAAGCCAAATGAAAATAAAACAGTCATTCAAAAGTAATATTTATGTAACCTACAAAAATCTCGGTCAACCCGAAGAAAAGATGGAATGTGGGTTAATGCAGGACCATCTCCCGAGTTTTTGCCCTGATTGCAGGCTTTGGTGGAAAGCTAGTGGAAGAAAACAGTTTCGATTTTTATTAGACTCTTCAAAAATCATCTTGGTAAAATATTGACTTTGTCTGTGTTCATGCAAAAATGACTTCTACAGATTTGCTTTATAAGAGCTGGCATTGTGGTGATTTTGATGGAATGTAGAACAAAAAAGTATAATGCAGAATTGATTACATTTGTAAGACCTCTCAAAGAAGGTAATTCTGACTGTAATTCGTAACAACGCAGGAAAAGTAGATCCTTCTAGTTTGAAGGACTGTGTGTGCTTTAAACAATCAGAAGTTTTGGTATTTTTTTTTTTTTTTTTTTGAGACAGAGCCTCAAGCTGTCACCCTGGATAGAGTGCTGTGGCATCACAGCTCACAGCAACCCCCCAATTCCTGGGCTCAAGCCAGTCTCCTGTCTCTGCCTCCCAAGTAGCTGGGACTACAGGCGCCCGCCATAACACCCAGCCATTTTTGAGTTGCAGCCACCATTGTTGTTTGTTGGACCCAGGCTGGATTCGAACCTGCCAGCTCAGGTGTACGTGGCTGGTGCCTTAGCCCGTTGAGCCACAGGCGCCGAGCCAGAAGTTTTGGTATTTAGAGCAGTGGTTCTCAGCCAGGGGTAATCGTATTTCTGCGGGGAGATGTGGCTTTGTCCCTGGGGGAGGCTAATGGTGCCCCTGACATTGAGTGGAGGTGTTCGTGCTGCTCAGCGTCCCACATTGCACAGGTGCACAGCCCCGCCCCCAAGAGTGACTTAGCCCAGGTGTCAGCACCAAGTTGACAGGACAGCCCCACCCCCAAGAGTGACTTAACCCAGGAGTCAGTAGCACCAAGGTTGAGAAACTGAAGGGTGTCTTGTAGCCTCACGGATTTTTATTTGGAAGGTTATGTATGTAAGACACACGCAGGAACGTACGTGAACACACGTGTACACATACAAGCATGGCTGACTGCTGTATGTAGGGGCAGGGAGGGTCAGGTGAGCACTGGCAGATCAGAGCCTAGGACTAGTGAAGTGGCTCTTCGAATGGCTTCCTGCTTCCTGGTGTAGTGACAAGTGACAGCTGTGGTGGATTTTTAGCTGTCACAGTTGTTTTCATTGATCCTGCCCTCCTGGTGTGATTGATGTTGCTAAGCATAAATGACTAAATTTTACCACATATTTTTTAAAAGGCATAGGAAAATAAACCTACAAACGTCTGATTTTATACTGACAGCTGAGTTCAAGATACAAGAGGACAATTTGAAATGACAGTGCCTGAGTTATCGGCATGCTCTGTTTAGCAGCGCTGTTCCTCACGCAGTCTGAGCGATTTAAAAAATATTTTACCTTCCTTCTTCAAGCTTTTGTCATGTGTGACGACAGAAAATTGAATTTCTTAATCCACTTACACTGAATTATAAATCCACTTAGGAAACTGGGCTTTGAGGTATTAAGAGTTCTTAACTCTTAATAAGCTAATATTCTAGTGGATTTCATCTTCCCCAGATTCTGTTGTGACTGTAACAAGACGCATTTTACACGTTTCAGTTTTTATCACAACCCAGCTGAAAATCTTGTTATGTACAAATAAGATTTGATTCAATAAAGTGTATTGTTTGGGTATAATTTGAATTAGGAAGCTCTTCTCTGTGCCTCTTACCGACTCACATTACGGTATTGTGCTTTTGACATGAGAGGGCTTGCACTTACTGAAAATCCTCTTGTGGCCCAGAGCAAATGAAGCGTTTTCATTCTTTTAAAAATTGGAAGCAGTCTCTAGTTTTTTGATTGTACAATAGCAGTGCAGCTCTAATATGCAATAGAACCTCTGGAAGTTGAGGGACTGTAACAAATTGGTCAATATACAGAGTTGGTCACTGTAAGGAATTAGGCTAGTGCATGTCTGGTCTATGAAAATTAGGTCAACTTAAGGACGTGGCCAGCTATGGAGGTGCTAATACGCTTTCTGATATTTAATGCTTATACACAAGCGCATAGATAAAACTTTTCTTCAAGGACCTCAGAGAACTTTTCACAAAGCCAGCTTTATTGAGGTATTGTGTACATACCACAAATTTCACCTCTTATAATTCCATGATTTTTAATAAATTTACAGAGTTGTACAGCCATTAACACAGTACAATTTTAGAATATTGTTGTGATCCCAGCAGGAATCACCTGGGCTACTAGTCATCCGCTACCCCCCGAGCAACCACTAATCTATTTTGTGTCTCTGTGGATTTTTGTATTCCAGATGTTTCCTATAAATGGAATCTTACAATATGTGGTCTTTTGTGTCTGGCTTCTTTCATTGAGTTTTCAAGGATAATCCATGTGATAGCATGAATTGAAACTTGAGTCTTTTTTGTTGTTGTTGGAAAGCAGTCAGTGTTATAAATAGACATTCTCTCCTTCTTTCATTCATGAGTTGATGGACATTTGGTTGTTACTGTAATTTGGATATTATGAGTAAAGCTGCTGTCAACATTCATATACAGGTGTTTATGTGGGCATGTGTTTATTTCTCTTGGGTAGATTCCTAAGAGCGGAATTGCTGGGTCTTACAACAATGTTGTGTTCACCCCCAAGGGGTGGGATGACACGAGGCCTGTGGGGGCCACCTTACAAGTCTGCCAGGGTAGAGCCAGGAAGGGTCAGGGAAGGCCTCTCTGACGCGGTGGGGTGCAAACTCAGACCTGGGGTGCAATGAGAAGAGATGGGAGGGGAGGGCTTGTATGGTGCTCAGAGAGCAGGCAGGTGGTCTCACTGGGGGCGCGGAGCACACAGAAGCAGAGTCATGCCTCTGGTGCTTGGGTTTTACCAGGTATGCTGCTGGACTGAAATGAAAGTCCTAATTCTCTCTCTTTTTCAAAAATTCTCACTCAAATTTGTAAAAAAGTTTTAACACTATATATTTTGTGATTATTTCCTGGGGAATCTGGAAATTTGTGCACACACGCACACACCCAGGCACTATTTGTGCAGTGCAGTCATTGTCCCCTGAGTGCTACCATTTTGCAAGTACCTGAAACCCCTAGAGTGACTTACAGGAACACAAATGACTTCACCACTGTCACTGAACTTGCCACCATTAGGTGCTTTTGTTTTTCTGAGACATCAGGAAGTAAAAGCGCAACTTTCTTTTTCATTGTGGTGGTCTGCAAACGTTTTTGACATTCAAGAAGTGCCGCTTGCTGTTTGCCGAGGTGTCGTTAACAATGGCATGGAGCAGAACGCGGCAGTGAAGGATTGGATAATGAGGCAGGATCTAGCTGTATGACAGGTTACTAGGCAACTGATAAAAATACTGTTATAGAAATGGGATATTTATTGGCACTGAAATGTGTTTATAATATAATATAGCAATGTTTCTGCAACCCCAGCAGACTAAGGACTCAGAGTGCTTCTAAAATGTTTCCTTGGAGTAAGCTGGGCAGCAGGGGGCTGCACACGTCGGCTTACCTGCCCCTACTAGGGATTTTGTGTGTCTGTGCTTTGCCGTTATCCTGCACTGAGGATTATTTTAAGTGGGGAGCCAAAGAACTGTCCCTCACGTTTGCCAAGGATAGCGAAGTGTGTATAGAGCCTGCAATTTCCTCTTTCTCGGACCTATGGGCGGAATTTTGTGAATGTGTCAGGATTCTAGAAGCTGTCATGCACGTGTCATCATTTTTTAGGTAATTTGAATCAAATATCTAATCCTGTTTCCTTTTTTTTTTTTTCTTTTTTTATTGAGACAAAGTCTCACTTTGTTCCCCTTGGTAGAGAGCCATGGCCTCATAGCTCACAACAGTCTCAAACTCTTGGCTCAAGTGATCCTCTTGCCTCAGCCTCCCGAGTAGCTGAGACTACAGGCCCCCACCACAATGCCCAGGTAGTTTTTCTATTTTTAGTAGAGACAGGGGGTCGAGGGGGGGGGTCTTGCTCTTGCTCAGGCTGGTCTCAAAGTCCTGAGCTCAGGCAGGCCACCTACCTAGGCCTCCCAGAGTGCTAGGATTACAGGCGTGAGCACTGTACCTGGCCTCATGCTTCCTTCTTTGAGAAGATGTCTTGGAAACTCGGATTCCTGGTTCCTCTCTAAGGGACAGAAGGAAGACTGGGTGGCAAACTTCGGGTACTGCCTTCCCCTTGGGGCGCTGTGATCTTCTGTGTCCTGGTTCACCCAGTTACTATTTTTATTTTTACTATTTTATATGTGCTTTGGGAAGCCACACCAACTTTTTTCTCTTCTTTCTTTTCCGGGTGAGGAATTAGAATAAATAGAGAATGAGAATACCGTGGCTTCTTGGAGGTGTTGGCTGGTGGTGGCTTTTACATTCTGATATGTTAGTAGCATCTTCTTTTAATCTAGCTGCTTCCTGTTGAAGCACCTCAGAACAAGTGTATTTCTAAATTTATTGTGCTGAATGCGGTATCCCAAGCAGCTGATGCTCAGATCCTAAGGAAAGCTTTCAAGGTCATTCAGGTTCGAATGTTGAAGTTATTTAAATCAATGCATAAAACAAAAATTTGTAATGATTAACAGAGCTCTTATCTCATTGAATTTTATTGGAATTTTGAAAAGTCTTGGCCTTTTTTTTTTTTTGAGACAGAGCCTCAAGCTGTCACCCTGGATAGAGTGCTGTGGCATCACAGCTCACAGCAACCTCCAATTCTGGGGCTCAAGCGAGTCTCCTGCCTCCACCTCCCAGGTAGCTGGGACCACAGGTGCCCGCCACAACGCCCAGCCATTTTTGGGTTGCAGCCGTCATTGTTGTTTGGCGGGCCCGGGCTGGATTCGAACCCGCCAGCTCAGGTGTACGTGGCTGGCGCCTTAGCCCGTTGAGCCACAGGCGCTGAGCCAAAGTCTTGGCCTTAAAAGTGCCTTGAATTCAGGGGATTATTTGTTTGTTTGTTGTGAGACAGTCTCACTCTGTCGCCCTGGGTAGAGTGCCATGGCGTCATCACACTTCACAGCAAACTCCAACTCATCACACCTCACATCAGCCTCAAACTTCTGAGCTAAGAGATCCTCCTGCCTTGGCCTCCCAGAGGCTAGGATTGCAGGACTGAACTACTGCACCTGGCCTGCATGTAGTAGAATTTCTTTTTCTATCTCGAGAACTGCTGTGCTGCGGTTTCCTGTAAACTCCATTGAAAACTGGGTCTCCTAGCCTTGAGTTTACTTCCTAATATTTGTTGAAAAGCAGGAGATGAAAAGAACAAATTGGAAGTAAATGGTCCTTAATGTCACCCAGGAAATGAGTCTGAAGGATTGCTGCAGAAAGACTTGTTCATGAGATTCTGAGGAGGACGGGTTTGCAGCCATTGTTTCAGCGCCTCAGTTCTGCTCATCACAGCCGATGGCTGTGGTCCCAGCTGATGGTCCGTGTGGGCCAGGAGTTGTGCCACGAGCTTGTAATCCCGTCTTCTCCTGAAGCCACGCCTCCCAGATAGCTTCTTTCCATTTTTGCGAGGCTCATGGGTTCTTGTGTGGGGGTTGCATGGCTAATGATTGAGCTGGCTGTACGCTAGTCGCAGCACCCATGCAGTTCCGAGGTCGAGCGATGCTGGGCGATAGTGTACGGAGCCCCCTTTGCGCCAGGCAGGGTGCTGTGCTCTTCCATGTGTGAGTGGCAGCGTGCACCCTGACATTATTATTGGGGTTCACTTGTCTTCGTTGTACAGGGGAACAGCAGGAAACCCTCACAGTACCTGGCCCAAGAATGCGCCGGCTGGCCAGGGCTGCAGGGTGGTTCTGCCCCAGCCCTCTGGCCCCATCATCTGGGCTGGGAATTGTCAAATAGAGGCATGGGATCTGTCCACATCACGAGACTGAGCTCTGCAGTCAGTGTAGTGCCTTGCACATCACTTTCATTCTGGAATCAGAGGTGTGCCTGGAGGGTGTCTTTGTGAGAATAGGCTGGACCCGGGGAGGAAGCCTGCAGAGGTGGTGGGTGGGCTGCCAAAGCAGAGAGAGGGGTTAACAGTTAGACATGTGGGTTACCTCAAGGAGCAAAATTAGGGAATAAGAAACTAGGAGACTCGGGAAGCAAATAGCCTGGGCAGAAGATGGGGAATAGCCCAGACAGAGCCAGAGGTGCTTGGGAAGCCGACTTGCCAAGTCCTGTTTGGCACGGAAAACTTCTCTTCCAGGCCTGTCTTGGTTCCAGTTGCCCTCAGATGACACCTGCACAGGGGTCCTCTGAGTCCTTCTAGCACCCCAAGAGAAATGAGACCTCCTGTACAATTACATCCTTCTCACTGGAGCAGCCTTTGGAGGGTGCCAGGGACATTCCCGCCCCCAGCGGTGGCTAATTGAACCATGTCCAGTTCACTGTCGAAATGGCTCTCTCCCTGGGTGAGAACACAGATAAGTAAAGGCATGGGGCTGGGGGCCTCTTGGTGCAGATGGGAGAATTCCCAGGGACCCCCCTAACCCCCGTCTGACTGCCCTCCCCAGCCTTTCAAGCTGTTTCCACTTCTGGAAAAGGCTGGGCTTGTTTCCAAAGGGTTAAGAATCAGAAAGTCAGATAGTTTGGGTCTTTGCCTTATAGGGGGTCGACAGTTTCTTCCAGTTTGTTGACACTCCAGTATTGGGAGGCCTGTGGCTTTTTTTAAGTGGGGGGCGGGTAAGGGGGAAAGAATTGGGTCTCTGTTTCCCACAGTCCAGCCAGGTTGTAGGGAAGACTGTGAGGGGACTTTACTATGACAAAGACATGGATACCAAGGCCGGAAGAGCCACGTCTGGGTTGAATGGCAGGAAACCCTGGGTGCCACCTTAGCAGAGTGTGTGATGAGTTGAGCTGCCCTTTTTAGATGTCTGTTTTCAAATCAAGTTTAATTTCCTCTGCTGTGATGAGTGAAAAAATACCTTCTTCGTGGTGAAAGTGAAACCTCGTGAAATTGTGCATGGGAAGTGCCAGTAGCACCTCTTCCCACTGCCCTCAGCACGGAAGTGGTGGTATAAGCCGCAGTTTGGTTTGTAAATGGTCATGTGTGTGCATGTGCGCATGTGTGTATGTGCACGTATGTGTACATATGCGAGTGTACATGTGTGTATATACAAGTATACATGTGAGTGTACACGTGTGTATATGTGAGTGTACATGTGTGCATGCATGTATATACAAGTGTACATGTGTGTATATGTGAGTGTACTTGTGTATGTGAGTGTACATGTGTGTATATACAAGTGTACATGTGTATATGTGAGTGTACGTGTGTTCATGTGTGTGTGCAAGTGTACATGTTTGTACATGTGTGTGTATATGCGAGTGTGCGTGTGCATGCATGTGTGTGTGTCTGTGAGTGTGCACGCACTCTAATGCCCAGCTCTCAAGTTAGCTGATATATTTTTTTCTTTGTATAGAGACAGGTGTCCTAGGTTTCTAGGCTCTTACATAACTGAATGGTTAAATTTGGTGATTGACAGAGGGAATTTTGAGCAATGTACTCACTTCCCAAAAAAGGATTTGCTGGCTATTTTGTTAAATGAAAGTGAAGAAAGTACAATTGACCTTTCCAGGTAAGAGAGGAGTCAGACATGATTTGCAAATGATAGAAACCAAAATATGAACCTCATGACCATACAGAGCCAGCAGATTTTGTCATCATTCCAGTGAATCAATAGAGTGCTTCACAGTTACATTTAAAAGGAAGCGTAGTGCTCCTTACAAAATTTGGAGACAGTGCTTTGGGACATGAGGAAAAGATTAATTAGGATTCTCTTCTACCTCGTGATGCACTGTGCTGTCTGTAAACAAAGCTGATTAGTGTTATGTAATGGGTATCTTTCTAAAATTTGAAGTTGTATCTGTGGGAAGAGATTTGAATTACAGCTGACAGTTTGCTGAATTTGAAAGATCATATTATCCTAACACTTTCAATGTACTACTTTAAGTATGATTCTTTTTCTCTCGCTAAAGATTCATTTCAGCTACTAAACAAAATTTAATCTGTCATTTTATTTTATTTTATTTTATTTTATTTTATTTTATTTTATTTTATTTTATTTATTTATTTATTTTTGTAGAGACAGTCTCACTTTATCACCCTTGGTAGAGTGTTGTGGCGCCATACAGTTCACAGCAACCTCCAACTCCTGAGCTTGGGCGATTCTCTTGCCTCAGCCTCCAGAGAAGCTGGGACTACAGGCGCCGGCCACAATGCCCGGCTATGTTTTTGTTGCAATTTGGCCGGGGGTGGGTTTGAACCCAGCACCCTTGGTGTATGGGGCCAACGCCTTACCCACTGAGCCACAGGCACCACCCTGTCATCGCATTTTAAATAATAATAAATGCTTATAAACAAAAATTATGGGACTGATAGCTTATTAAAATTTCCCATGGGTTTTTTATTTGTTTGTTTGCTTCAAAGTATTGATTTTCCCAGTAGTGCGAGCATGAAATACTTGTTATTAATCCTCAGAAACATTAAAAAGGAAATCATTTGTGTATCTTTTTTCTTCCCTATTTGACTAGTTCATACTTTTACATGGACCTTGTAAAGCTTACACACATAATGAAACTTCATATTTTGTGGAAACTAATGGATATTAAATGACTTATTAGAGGAATAGACTAATAAAATAGGTTTCTTCTAGGGTGGTGTCTGTGGCTCATCGAATAGGGCGCAGGCCCCATACACTGAAGGTGGCGGGTTCAAACTCAGCCTTGGCCAACCTGCAAAACAAGAAAATAGCCGGGCGTTGTGGCAGGCGCCTGTGGTCCCAGCTACTCGGGAGGCTGAGGCAAGAGAATCGCCTAAGCCTAGGAGCTGGAGGTTGTTGTGAGCTGTGTGCTGCCACGGCACTCTACTGAGGGTGATAAAGTAACACTCTGTCTCTACAAAAAAAAAAAAGAAAGAAAGAAGGAAAGAAAATAGGTTTCTTTGTTGATCCTTAAAGGTAAAACCAACAATTTCCTCTGAATTATTTATTTCCCTATACAAATAGTGCTGGTATATCTTTCTTCAAAGTTAAGAATGAATGGCTTTCTTTTGGTTTTAATCCTGCGCCCTGTGTGTTCTGTATGTACACCTGTTATGTGCCTGCTGGGTCTAGGCACTGAGCTGTAATGAAAACTGATTCCTACTGATTCAGATCGAACATAAGCCTCTGTTGTCTGTCTAGGTCATTGTCACTAGAGTGCCTGAACAATAATTTGTTATATTTGTGATATTTGTGGAATGAATGAGTTTAAGCATTCGTGGAGAATGCTCTGGTAGCTTGCTTGAACTCGTGGGCCCAGGTAATTTCTCTTATGATTTTTAGAGACAAGGTCTTGCAATGTTGTCCTGGCAGGTCTTGAACTCCTGGCTTCAAATGACCCTTCTGCCTTGTCCTCCCACAAGTGTGGGGGTTACAGGCGTGCTGCACTGATCCCCAGCCTAGAAGTAGCATTTCTTGTTAAAGCATGCCATTACTTATCTTGTTTCTTGTTTTGTGTTAAATGCTTGCTTCCATTATGTTGCATGTTACTGTGGGGAGAGGTACTTTTATAGCTCCCTTTGAGGGAAGCGAGATAGTTGGGATCTCCAATTCCCTTTTTATAGTTGGGAGTAGTAGCAACACCTTTTTCTTGTGTTAATAACCATTCCCAAAAGTCCTTGAGTTCCTGTGACCCAGAGGGAATTGCATCATAGAACTCTATTTTGAAAATAGTAATGGTAGGATTTAGAAATTACACTCAGTTTTATCATCTGGGTCCAAGTTCAATGTCATCTGAGAGTTGAAGCCGAAGGCCCTGATTTTCCTGATGTGTCTTTTTTTCCTTCCTGTGGTATCTTCAGATTTTTTTTGCTGTTCTAATATGGTGACCACTTGATACATGTCACCATTTAAACATAATTATCATTGTATAAAATTAAAAATTCATTTTGTCACTTGGCATTAGCCTCATCTCAAGTACTCACGAGTCACAGTGGCTGTTGAATACCTTACAGGGCAGTGGAGATAGAGGATAGAGGAGCTATGGTTGTTCAGATATTTGCCCAATAGGAATTCCAGAGAAAAGGAGGGAAAACCCTTAAATCTGAAGGGAGACATTTCATACTAAGTGACTAGAACAATGAATAAAAATTAAGTACATCAAATAATGCTGTCGCATCAAATCTCATCATTATGCTTTATGGGAACACTGGGGAGAAAGGCAATATGGACACCCTGCTGTGACGTTTATTTTTTTTGTTTTTTTCAGTTTTTGGCCAGGGCTGGGTTTGAACCGGCTACCTCCTGCATATGGCTGGCACCCTACTCCTCTGAGCCACAGGCGCCGCCCCCTAACCTGAAGTTTTTGTTTGTTTGTTTGTTTGAGACAGAGCCTCAAGCTGTCACCCTGGATAGAGTGCCGTGGCATCACAGCTCATAGCAACCTCCAATTCCTGGGCTCAAGCGAGTCTCCTGCCTGTGCCTCCCAAGTAGCTGGGACTACAGGTGCCCGCTACAACGCCTGGCTGTTTTTTGGTTGCAGCCGTCATTGTTGTTTGGCAGGCCCGAGCTGGATTTGAACCCGCCAGCTCAGGTGTCCGGGGCTGGTGCCTTAGCCTGTTGAGCCACAGGCGCCGAGCCTAGCCTGAAGTTTTAAATAAATCACACAAAGGACATGGAGTCAGATGGTATCGAATTTCTTTCTTTTTTTTTTTTGCGACAGAGCCTCAAGCTGTCACCCTGGGTAGAGTGCTGTGGCATCATAGCTCACAGCAACCTCCCATTCCTGGGCTCAAGCGAGTCTCCTGCCTCCGCCTCCCAAGTAGCTGGGACCGCAGGCGCCCGCCACAATGCCCGGCCATTTTTTTGGTTGCAGCCGTCATTGTTGTTTGGTGGGCCCGGGCTGGATTCGAACTCGCCAGCTCAGGTGTACGTGGCTGGCGCCTTAGCCCATTGAGCCACAGGCGCCGAGCCGGTATCGAATTTCTTAACATTGACACGGTAAGGCTGAAAAACAGACTGCATGTGGAATTCTTAGAAAATAATCTCCCTCTCAGAATTTTGAAGTTGTTCTTCCAGTAATTGATAATTAAGGATAGAAGAAAGATGTTTGTAAAACAAGAAAGAAGGAGATGTGGGGTCCAGGGGACAGAAGGAGGCAGAAGGCCTCAGGGTTTCAGCAGCGGTACAGACCGGAGAGAGGTCTGGGGAGTGTATTTGGGGAAAGGGGCGGGTGCTGGGGGCAGAAGAACTTGGACGTGACAGGTTTTCTGAGAGTTTTGATCTTGGGGAAAAGCTTCTTGGGAAGATTGTTGGAGAGGGTTGGAAGAGTGATCTCAGTGCACGAAGCAAGCAAACACGGAGACAACTAGTCACTCTGGGAACGCAAAAGTGGGTAAGAAAGGAATCCTGCTCATACAGCAGTGTCCATTCCAAAGTCACATGTGGGAAATAGAGAGTGAGCTAAAAAGTGTTTCAAGAGACTGTTGGGGAAATGTAGGAGGAAGCACAGGTTTGGCAGTGGGGATTTATAATAACCAGACATCTTCGTCTATGTAAGGCAAGATCAATAAGTGATATCTAAAATCGATTCATTGAGGGACTCTTACAGCAGACAGTTCAGAAACATGGAAGCCGCTGCCCAGTCAACACCACGAAGAGCAAAGGTAGTTCCAAGACTTGAAAGTGGTTGGTCTCAGAAGTGGAATTGGAGGGCGGTGCCTGTGGCTCAAAGAGTAGGGCGCCGGCCCCGTATAACGGAGGTTGCGGGTTCAAACCCGGCCCTGACCCCACCCCCCCAAAAAAGTACCAGAAGTGGAATTGGGAATAAATACTGTTAAAAGACTTCTAATGTAGTGAAAGGAGTCTTTTCCGTCACCTATATTTTACTTTTTTAAACTACATATATGAATGCAAGGACTAAGAATAGTTTGGAGAATGAACATATAGGGTATATACCCTGTGTAAAATTGTAGAATTTTAGCATAGTTTAGAACAGTGGTTCTCAACCTTCCTAATGCTGCAACCCTTTAATACAGTTCCAGTGGGTCATGACAAAGTCTCCCAACCTTGGCAGTTTGGGTCTAATAATTCTCTGTTAAGAGGACGCGTCCTGTGTGTTAAGGATGTTCAACAGCAGCCCTGGCTTCCACCCTCTAGATTCCAGCGCTGTTTACTCCTGTCCCAGCCCAGACAAATGAAAATGTCTACAGACGTTGCCCAGGTCCCCTGGGGGTGGGGGTGGTGGTAGAATGACCTCTGTTTGAGAACCACCTATTTGAATGATTTTAAAATCTGTAGAATAAATCTTCGTAATATGTAAAAATGCTGTTTGATTTGGGTAATATAGCAAATAACAGCTTCATGGCATAGAACTTGGACCCTTAGCAAACGAAGTGGCTCAGCGTTCTATGGTACCACAGCATGGGCGAGTTTCACCGGTACCATGTCAGTTATAGAGCATCTGGCCCTTGGCCCGGGGTCATTCAGGCCTCGTTAAAAAGGAAAAGGAAGCAGGAGGAAGCTACCGCTTCTCTGTCGTGCTTAGTGGCTTCTGAAAACATTTTTTGGATTTTTCACATTGTTGTCACCATGGTACAACGTGCATTTCCTTGCAGTTGAAACGTTAATCATTCTGGCAAAAACACTGCACCCTTTGGACGTGCTGCAGTGCTGCTGGCCACAGGACAGATGGACACACATCCTCTCCACCCCCTGGATTCTTTTGCCAGTTCTTAGTTGAGTTCTTTGTAAGTGTTTTCTCCTAAATTGACAACCGAAGTCAACAGGAAAATGGCTCCTCCAATGTTTTGATGTGGATGAAACCTCATAAATAATTTAAACCTTCATTTCGCAGCTGAGGAAACTCTGGTCCAGAGAGGGTTTCTTGTAACTTATTAGGAGCAGAACGGGGCCTGTGTCTGTTGCTGTGGGTGTTCTTCTTCTTCTCTTCCTCTTCCTCTTACCTCCCCTTTCCTCCCCCTCATCCTTCTTTCCCTATCTATCTATCTGGACACAGAGTCTCACTATGTCACCGTTGATAGAGTGCTGTGGCATCATAGCTGACCGCAACCTCAAACTCTTGGGCTTAAGCAATCCTCCTGCCTCAGCGTCCCAAGCAGCTGGGACTACAGGTGCTCACTGTGATGCTAGTTTTTCTATTTTTAGTAAAGACAGGATCTTAACTCTTGTTCAGACGGGTCTCGAACTCAGTTCCAGCAGTGCACCTGCCTCCCAGAGTGCTGGGATTATACGCTTGAGCCACTGTGCCTGGCTGTCCTTTTCCTTTTTAACATATCTGTGCCAAATAGTTCTGGGGAAGTATGATAGAACGGATGGGGAAGTGGCTCAGGCACTAGGCAGTTGGGAGGAGTTTGTCGGGATGTCCTCCCTGTTGGAAGTCCTAAGCGTCATCTGCCTAGGTGTGCGCCCTGCATAAGCTCACAGGAGACAAAAGAGAGGCGAGGCAGGAGGTGTAGTGTTTATTCCCGATGCAGGAAATGTGCACCTGTTGTGTCCACAGCCTCACCTGTCTTGCCCCATTCAAGGGCCCCTTCCTCAGAGAACTGTGCCAGGCCCCCATGGAAAGTAAACTGCACATGTCCTGGTCACTGTCTATTCCACCGCCCACTGTGACCCCTGTGATGTCCATCAGGCTCAGGTTCTCGTTATACAATTGCCTGCCGGCTTCCCTCCCTGCTGTTCCCTTGCAGAGCCCCCCAGCACTTCATCTTCCACAAGGCACAACAGGTGGTGGTCACTAGGAAAATGTGCTGGGTTGCACTGACTCTAGAAACACCCGTGTTTCCATTGAGGGTGTTTTAGGATGGAGAAAATTGTGCCTGTCAAGTAGATTTTTTCGGTTGTTGAAATTCCCTGGCAATGTTGTCATCATAATCAGTTGTAAGAAAATGGTACATTTTGAGTAGCTTGCTGTGAACTATCTCCCTGTGAGCTGTAGACAGAGGCTAATGCTTTGACTCTCCCCGTGAGGGTTTTCTGCCATCTAACTCGGTTATGAGCACAACTTTGTAATATTCGTTCTAATCCAGATGTCTGCTGTTGTGGAGCGGTTGGGAATGTATTTCTGGATGTGTTGATTGACATTTTTGCCTTACGTGGGTATTTTTCATTAACAGGTAATTGAAGATAGACTAGAGACCTGAAAATAAAGCCTCCAAGGAAGAAAGGATTTGCCTGTGTTGGGCTCTGAGTAAGTGGAGTGAATTTCTTACTGCATAATTCATAAACTGTCAACCTCTCTCTTCATATTTTCTGTGCTTAAAAAATAAATAAGACCTCATTAGCTTTATGTACTGGAAACTGATTTCTCAAGGTGTCTTGGAATAGGTGGTTTTGCTTGCAAAGAAAAAATACAAAGTGTCTTTATTAGCGTTTCATAACAAACTTTGATATTTACCTTCCGAAAGGCAGGTGTGAAATTTGGGAAAGAAAAATGGAGACTGTTATGAAAGATGTGTGTTTTCGAGTTGAAGCGTGGTTTCTAATCTTTTTTCTGATATATATATATTTGAGGTGCTTGTGTATTTTCTCAGAAGCCAAGGTCATCAAAAAGAAAAAAACTTTGGCTCTTTTATCCTTCACGGGCCTCTTTTTTCTCCTGTCTCTCTCAGAGTGTGTTCGGAAAAGACAAGCAGATGTGACACTCGCTACCAGAACCTGTTATAAAAACCTTGTTTTGACATCTTCCTAGGTAACACGGTTTGTGAAGTGGGCCCTGGGAGGCGCCTTCCTGCAGTCTGGGGTCTATGTGGTCTCTGGCTGAGAGAACGCAGACTTACCTGGCAGGGGTCTCCGAGGTTGACATCCGGCTGGCGTATCTCACCCGCGCTACGGTGGGGCCCCATGCTCACTGAATCAAGGGTATCCCTTTCAGACTATTCCGTATGAAGATCTTCCCAGTTCTGGGGCGACCATCCTCTTGGGTCTATTATTTCTGAAACGTCATGCAGAGATTTTTGCCATGTGTTTGCTTTTGGGGAGAGTGGCAGATAAGGCCTTATAGGGCATGTCTAGGGGCTGTACAGGTGTTTAGGGTGGGTGGCCCCTGCTGCTATGGGAATTCCAAGGCAGGCTCTGTGAACAGGCTCCGGAGCAGCTGAGAAAGGTGACTGACCTCTTGGAAGGAGGACTTGGATTGGTCCTGATGGTGGGTAAGGATTTCAGCATATACCCGAGACACAACTCTGTGAGCAGAAATGAGCTAGGAATAAGGAAGAATTTTTACTTAAGGGAAAAGTGGGTGAGGCAGCCCAATGGGAGGAATGGAGGTGTTGGGTAGCTAAGGACATGATGAAAGGTCAAGGAGTTTGACCTTGGCCCTTTCTGCAAAGGGAGTGAGGACGACTTTGCTTCAGGCCCCCGACTTCCATCTACAAGGGGCACACCCCCTTGGGTGGTTGCAGGGCAGCGTTGGGCTTTGGAAGAGCAACAGGTGATTCTTACATCCCCCACGGGTGAAGAAAAAAATAGTAAACCATGACAAGATTCTTTCCCGCTTACTGTGTGCCAGACGTTGTCATTTTCTGGAAATAGTTGTTTTAAGATACAGTCCCAGATAGCAGACAACGCACCCTTTCAAGCGTACGAGTCAATGGTTTCTATTTAATTCTCGGAGCTGAGCAGCCGTCACCACCACCACTGGCAATTCAGAACACTCATCACTTCCAGAAGAGACTCAGAGCCTATAGCTTTACTGTCGCAGTCCCTGGGCAGCCACTCTCCTACTTTCTGCTCTGTGGATTTGCCCACCTGTGGGTGTCTCACATTCAACAGAGGCACCCTCTGTGTGGCCTTTTCCACTCAGCACATTTTCAGGGTTTGCCCATGTGGCAGCTTGTCACATGTCACTTCTGACACTTCTCGCCAGGGCCCGGGACTGGCCAGGTCTCGGGCCCAGCTTAACTAGGTTCCAGACGCAGACCGCTAAGTTACTTTGCTCAGGTTCAGTTTCTCTTAGGTGCCTGGGGGCTATCTACTTTAGCTGGAAAGAGAGAGAGAGAGAGTGTGTGAGTGTTAGAATAAAGCAGTCTTCTTAGAATAGATAGCTCTTAGTCTTTAGCAAGGCTTTGTAATCTTCAACAGAGAGACGCCGTGCTGGTGTTCTGCAGGCAGGAGAGGAGACAGAGTCAGAGTAAGTGGGGCCGTGATAGAATGCGCATGCTCCCGACGTAGTATAAGGCTGATCTCGTGCCGCTCAACACCACGGGTGTAGAGACTGCCAATTCAGCACTGCTTTCATCTCGCGAGCTCTCATGCTAGTTATGAGCGCTAAATCCCTCTCCATGCCCTTTCCACTAAGGTGTTCCATTATTGAGCTATACAGGTATTTCTTATAAATCTTGCTCCTAGCCATAGGCTATATGGGCTGCAACAGCTGCTAGTGCATGTCAGGGCTTCATTTTTATGGCCAAAGGCTACTTACTCTTGTGGGTGGACCACGCTTTCTTGACCCATTCATGAGTTGGAAGCTGTTATTTTTGCAGCCTTCTCTTTTGACATAATGTTAGCCTCAGAAGGTGTGGAAATAGTGCAGTGAGTTCCACAGTGTCCCCCACGCGTCTTCCCGAAGGCCCCAGCTTACAGGGCAGCGCTGCGTTATGAAGGGCGGGGACTGGCACTGGAACAGCACTGCTGTCATCGTGTAGCCCATCTGAACCACAAGCGCACACATACCTGTGTCTCTGGGGCCACGCGGTGCACAGGTTCCTGTGTGTCTTTGTGGATGGACAACTGCTCTTCGACTTACCCCTCACACGCTAAAAATATCGACAGACAAAAACGCATATGCTACCCAACCTGGCAGAGATCAGGGCTCAGCCCAGCCAGCCTTGAACGTCATGTGCTCCTGCCACTCGAATTAGCCCATACGGGCCCAGTCATCGATCAGAAAACCTATTTCATCAGCATGAGAAATTGCTGACTCCCTCGTGAAATGCACTGAGCCCTCCAGACTGGAATAGGAGGAGGCTGCGGCCCCAGCTAGTGGGTGTCAAGCCTGGCAATTTCTTCCCAATGGAATTTGAATCAAATGGATGTTAATTAAAATGGGAGATTCTTGAAATGGGCCCAGGCTTCTGTTCATCAGGTGGCCTTAAAGAGGTCTGGAAGTACAGAATCCTGCCGTCTGGCTCTCATCCCCAATCAGGGGAGGTTGCTTTTCTTACTGTTTCCTTTTCGTTTTCTTTATAAACAGAGATGATTCCCGAGTATCTCTTTCTCAGTTGAGGACAGTGGTTTTCTTCTTGGGGGGGGCAGTCCCCCACCCACTTTTGGTCATGTCTAGAGACATTTAGCTTTAGGGGGGGCTGTGCGTGAGCCCCTAGTTAGTGTGAACTGGGCAGAGGACAGGCGCACTGCTCACCCCACCCTCGCCCCAGGGCACTCTGTCCAGATACCAGTGCTGTCAAGGTTGGCTGGGGTGGGATGAAGCCAAGAGCTTTGTGGTGACAAAATACTGCCTTCTGTTCTCGTATAAGAGAGGGTCAGTGACTGTCAGCATTGGGTAGGAGGCATGTGCTGAGGATTTATACACATTTAGACCTCCTGAAAGTGACTCTTGGTATATGTCTGGAAAACAGTAAGGCTACTGAATTAATCTGCTGAGCATACCTTAACAAAATAGCATAGTCTGGACGGCTTAAACAATAGAAATTCATTTCCTCACAATTCTGGAGGCTGGGCGCCCAAGATCAAGGTGCCAGAAAATTTGGTTTCAGATGAGGCCTTACAAATTGGGGGAGGAGGTGCAATCCAGTCCATAACAGATAGAGACTTGACTTTTACACCTCAGTTGTGTTTTTCTTTGTATTAAGAAATATATTGTTGGCAGTGGATCATCTATCATAGAAATCAACTTACTTGTGGTGGCTGTGACTTCATTTCGTTTATACTCTGTTAAAAAGGGAAACTGCACAGTTTGACCCTTTTCCTAGACAGTAGTTCTGAATCTAATTATTTAGAAGAATGGTAGAATTCTCCGAGTTGACCACCCTATGCCTTCCCTGTGCATGATTAGTAACTTGTTAATGGAACCTCCAATGTGAAAATGGTTCCCCAAGAGATGACTGTAACTGAAATATCTTCAGTTACATATAAAAAGAACTATTATTTTTTTACACATATAAAAAACTATTGTTTTTGTTTTTTTTTTTTTATTGGGATAAAATATACATAAAATTTACTATCTTACATAGTTTACCCAGTGTTGCTGTGTGTGTTTGTTGTTGGACAGCTGTCTCCACGACCTTGGCCCCGGGCACTCCTGATTCTACTTTCTGTCTCTGTGAATCTGATTACTCTAGATAGCTCCCTCATTAGGTCTGCCTTATGACTATTCTTTAGATATACAAAGTGATTCCAGCTGGTGCACAGTGAAATTATATTGCACCCACACAGCTTTCCTTGTAGACGTCCTCATGTGCCCTGTCCACAATTCTCTGCTGAGATCAGCGTACACGCTCATCCCACCTGCCTTTCTGATCCCCTCAACTTTCACGGGAAAGTGTAGAAGAAATATTAAGTCACAGGGAAGTGTCCCAGTGACATGCCACCCTGTCAGGAGATCTCTCGCAGGGACGTCACTTTACAGCCATGACCCTTTGTAACAGAGACACGACATTTCCCCACCAGCCTTCAGTCTGTCCCTGAATTGGCTTCCCTCTTTCCACACCCTCTAACTTTTACTTTCCTGCAAAAGCATAAACTTTCACTCTGTGTGTATAAACTCTGGAGGCGCTGTGCAATCAGCATGATGAAGTTGGTCTTTATGTGAAAGGATTCTTGATGAGGATTCTGAAATGTGGTGTCTGTGACTTAAACATCATCTACAGAAAATCACGGGTCTATATTTGGGTCTGAGTTTGCTCCCGCACGCTGTCATCGTACTTCATCCCAAAGCAACCGCTCCTTCCTTGCCGAGGGGGATCTTTCAGCTCGGATGAGGTTATCACTTTATTTAGATGGAATGATCAAAATGGAGTTCGCTGACGTCTGGTGCACAGTAGAACAACAGAACTGATATTGATTTATCTGTTCATTTGCTCAGCAGATAATAATGCCTTCTGGATGCAGGTGCTGCAGAGAGAGCAGGATATTAGTTTGCTAGCGCTGCCACAGCAAAGATGTGATTTGCTTTTGGGCTAGGAACAGAAAATGTGTAGGAGGCCGACGTGGAGCTTGAAGTGAGCGGTGAATTATTAGAAGCCGGTTACAGAATCCCCATTACCGGTAGCTATACACCCTATGACGCAACGTTCTGCTGGCATTTGTAAGCCCCTTTAAAACCCACATCTGCCCTCTGTTATTTCAAACTAACTAAATGCTGTCATTACTTTTCATGTAAACTTAAAGAAAAATCTTCATTTGTAAGGCAAATCCTCCCACCAGGGGGACTTTCTGTCTATGTGCTGGGGTGCATTTAATCTTTACATTCCTAATTAAGCACGATTCAAATTGTAATGTAAACTAATTGCATTACTGGGTGCTTTCATGTTTTTACTAAAAAACCTCCCTAGTGGATAGACTGTGTTTGACAGTGAAGAAGGACAGGTTATTTAGTGAGCTTCAATATTTTTTATATCCACGTTAAAGACATTTTTCCCCCACATGACCACACACTGTTTGGTTTATGAAATCTATATTTCTCTCAAAAACAACAAATTTTTGCTGCAAATATCACCTTTTCACCTGAGTTCTTTTCACAGGGTTTATTTACACGAAATATTGCCATTTTGCAGTCCATAGCTATTTGTCTTTGTCAGTGAATGTAGGAAGAATATTAATCTTGTATGAAATTCAGATAAGTGGGGACTGGACGGCTTTATGGCTCCTGAAATCTCTGAACCTTGCAGCTGTGACGAGTTGCTGAACTGTGAATAAAGATGTTATGGATAGTGGCAGGCAAGGGTTGGCCTGACCGAATTTGCCATGAAATACCTCACTGTGTGTGGGATATTTCTGGCCGTGTGTCTTCTCTGGTTTGGTCCTGATGCCAGGGGACCACAGAGGAGAACTGGACTTCCTTTGAGAATGTTTTTGTAGGGAGAGTCAGTGGGGGGTGTGCGTGGA
This sequence comes from Arctocebus calabarensis, assembly GCA_963573935.1. NCBI lineage: Eukaryota > Metazoa > Chordata > Mammalia > Primates > Lorisidae > Arctocebus > Arctocebus calabarensis. The sequence goes on along the minus strand of CAUYON010086023.1, from coordinate 2,143 downwards.
CAGCTGGGCTGTGCACAGCTGGTACACGCTGCCTCCTGAGGACACCTTGGAGGTCCCAGGGGCAAAAGCAGGTTCTAGGCTCTGTTTAATTTCTGGAAGCTGAGAATGGCCTCAGCCCCCCCCCATGTCGGCCAGGTAAGGCAAGGGGAGAGGGGACTCCCGCCCTTCCAGGCGTCTGATTAAACGCAGCCCACCATGTTCAGTACCATCATCATGACTTAGCAAAAGGGCGTGTGTACTGGGAAGTGGGCTGTATTGGGCCATGCAGGGATTTTGAAAATAGTGGCTAACTGGATGCATTTAGAATCACCAGCAAATGCCCAGATTCTCTGGTGAGTTCCACCGGGAAGTCTGAGCGCAGCACGGAATTTCCCTCCTGCGCGTTTGACCAGCAGCTCTGGAAGATGGTCTGCCTCCTAGAAACTCTGCACTTTATACCCCCTCCCTCATGTGCCCCTTGTCATCTGCAAGAAAGAAGTGTTCCTTGTAGAATGTGTAGACACACCTTCAAAATGGCACCAAACATTGCCCACACTGACCGAGCTCCTGTTGGCATTAGCAAATGGGTGACCACCCCACTCCCACTGCTTCTCTTTTCCAGGGTGGAACTGTCCTGTGCTTGGCCATGTCCAGTATCTTGAAGAAGTCACTGAGCAAATTTTTTTTTTTCAGTTTTGGGCTGGGCCGGGTTTGAACCTGCCGCCTCCAGTATATTGGGCCAGCGCCCTACTCCTTTGAGCCACAGCGGCGCCCAACTGAGCAATTTCTTAAGCAGCTTTATTGAGATATAATTCACACATCCTCTTGTTCTCTGCTGAACTGACACAGTTCATTGGTTTCTGGTGTATTCTCAAGAGTTGTCCCCTGTCTCCACAACCTGAGTTTAGAATATTTTTCGAACCCACAAAGAAGCCCTATGCCCACCGACTGTCACCCCCAGTCTTCTGTCCTGGCCTCAGCCCTGTACAGCCCCCAGTTGACGCTGTGTTTCTGTAGATGCACTGGCGTAAGTTCTGGACGCTCGGTGTAAGTGCTGCATGCAGTGCGGACCCACTTCCTCTCTCTGAGCACCGCGTTTTCGGAGCTTAACTATGTCATACCCTGTGTCACTGCTTCTTCCTTTTCACGTCCACACAGCACCTTTCCACCATGGGACAGTCCAAGTCTTGTCTGCAGTCATCACTTGGTAACACTGCGTCATTTCAACTGCTCCACTTTCCGAATAACGCTACCGTGAGCATATATAAAAGCCCATGTTGTGTGGTTACAAAAGTCATCTCTGAGAAACACGTGATGGGATTGACTAACTTCCATCAGACAGATGTTTTGTGGGGTTAAAAACACATTATCTGTGTACTAGTTGGGTGAGGAGTGATGAAGTGTAATTTTATTTACATAAAAACTATAGCATTATGTAGAAACTCCTAAGCTGTCATTCTTTTAGAAGATCAATATTTATGAGTTTGCTGCTTTTATATTATTTTTTTTGGGGGGGGTTCCAATCAGAGAAAATGTCTATTGTTAATGTGGACATACTTAAAATAGGGAGGAGGAGGCAGATGATCTTTCAAAAGATGAATATGAGTAAAATTAATACTCATCAGTCAGGCAACCCAAACAACTGTGGACTATCAAAATAATTTAGGAAGGATTTTTTTTTTCTTCTTCTTCTTCTTTTTTTTTTTTATTGTTGGAAATTCATTGAGGGTATAAGAAACCAGGTTACACTGATTGCATTTGTTAGGTAAAGTCCTTCTTACAATCATGTGTTGCCCCCCAAAGGTGTGGCACACACCAAGACCCCACCCCCCTTGCTCCTTCCCTCTCTCTGCTCTTCCTTTCCCCACCCCTCCCTCATTCTTTCTCTCTCTGGTCTCCCCTTCCCCCACTGTGTCTTTACTTGTCTTTAATTGTCCTCATCTCACAATTGAGTACAGGGGATTCATGCTTCTCCCTTCTTGTGATGCTTTACTACGAATAATGTGTTCCACTTCCATCCATTTTAATACAAAGTCTGTTAAGTGTCCATTTTTTTTTATGGCTCAATAGTATTCCATTGTGTACATATACCATAGCTTGTTTACCCATTCCTGGGTTGGTGGGCATTTAGGTTGTTTAATTTAGGAAGGATTTTAAAGTAAAA
>CAUYON010086022.1:0-37567 GCA_963573935.1 Arctocebus calabarensis | reverse complement strand
CCTATAATTCCTTTACTATGTATCTACCCAGAAGACCAAAAATCACATTATAACAAAGACATCTGTACCAGAATGCTCATTGCAGCTCAATTCATAATTGCTAAGTCATGGAAGAAGCCCAAGTGCCCATCAACCCAAGAATGGATTAATAAATTGTGGTATATGTACTTCGTGGAATATTATGCAGCCTTAAAGAAAGATGGAAACTTTACCTCTTTTGTGTTTACATGGATGGAGCTGGAACATATTCTTCTTAGCAAAGTATTTCAAGAATGGAAGAAAAAGTATCCAGAAAAGTAGTACTCAGCCCTACTATAAAGCTGATTTATAGATTTCATATGAAGGCTATAACCCAACTATAGCATGAGAATATGGGGAAAGGGACAAGGGAGGGGAGGGGTGAGGTTGGGGTGGAGGGAGGGTAATTGGTGGGGCCACACCTAAGGTGCATCTTAGAAGGGTACAGGCGAACATTACTAAATGCAGAATATAAATGTCTTCATACAATAAATAAGAAAATGCCATGAAGGCTATGTTAATAAGTTTGAGAAAATAGTTCATATTGTATATGAAACCAGCACATTGTACCCCTTGATTGCACTAATGTACACAGCTATGATTTAGTAATAAAAACAATAATACATGAATAAATAACTAAATAACAAATCTTCATTTGGTTCTCAGAAAATCCACAACCTCATATCCTTATAATTGTTTGTTCCACAGTATTTCTGAAATTAGAAAATAAGCTAAAAAAGTAGCTCAGCATTGTTCTTCAATTTTAATTGGTACTAAATAATTCTCTTTTAACAAACATGTGGGGAGAATATCAGATATATCTTGATAAATATGGAAACTGCTGACAATCTGAAAAAACTTCATATTTAGATCACGAGACCCAACGAAACCATGGGCAATATGTTTTATGATGAGAGTAAATATAAAACAATTTTATGAGTTAAATGTCTCTCAGTTAAATAATAAGTTAATTTTTAGGTTTAGATGAGTTAATATAAGGGGGTATAACAAAAATATAATCTTTACTATGCAAGTTGTTTAATATTTTTCCCTGAAGGATATTGAGCAGCAAATTTTCAAAATTTCAAGAAGAATTAAATACAAAGGTATATTATAGCTCAAAGGAATGAATTATTTTTGTAGAAACAACTATTAAAATTCAAGTTTCTAGGCCATCTATGTAAACATACTCACGCAAACACACATTGATGTACACACACGAGAATATATTTTAATATCACACAAGCAAAAATATTTCTAAGCACTAAATAATATCCACAAAATAACTTTATATAATATTTAATTTATGAAATAAAAACATCATCAACAAATATATTAAATGAACAAAAAGCATTGATGCCACTAGAAAATAATCTAATTCTAGGTAAGAAGATGGCAGACAGGCCCTGTCCAGCGTTTCTGTAGTCATAACTGAAGCCAAATTTTGCTGACCATCTGGAGTCCTCATATTTAGGACTGTGGCATAGTGGCTTTAGCCAAAGCAAGCGGTTTCTAGTAGCAGTTTTGATATTGTCCAAACTTAAGAGGAATAAGCCCAAAATTCAAGACTAGAAAAGAAGGGAAAAATGTGTACACTCCATCTTCCCCCTGCAGTTTCTAGGAGAATTAGCAAGAGTTGGAGCTGAGAGAAAGCAGACTGGACTCCTTGTCAGTCAGAGACACTAGGGTAGAAGTCCTCTGCGGTGGGGCTTGCACAGCCTTGGCTGCGGTTTGTGCACTGTGCATTTTAGCATCCTGGCCACTCAACACTTGGGAAGCTAGATTCGTGCCAGATGACATGCAAGGAGCTGGGTTTGCCTTGTCAGTGAAGCGGAAAGTATAGCAGTGGGTTATGCCAACCATGAACTACTGTGTGCAGCCTCTGACACTTCTCACTTGTGTGTGAGATGGGTCCATGGATGCAATGGATCTGAGGCACCTCATGGCTGTTAGAGAGCCGCTCCCACTGAGGCAAAGCATCAAGGGCCTGATGCTCTGTAGATAATGGGGATGATGGAGGGAACGCAGGGCATGGGAGTGACCAGACCATTGGACAGAGCCAATGAGAAGATGGGACTGTCACTGAACAGTGGCCCAGAGGAGCTTGTCCTCTGCAAACATTCAAGACCCTTGCCACAGACTTTGCTGTAGTTATGTCTCTTAAACTTCAGGAAAACTAAAAAAAAGGCATTATATTTTTATTACAAACAGGCCCTTTTACTTACACAGTGATGAAAATAACTGAAAAGGGAGATATAGATAGACTTTGGGACTTTAAGGATGACACACTCTGTATAAAATGACCCTTAAAGATAGTTGGAATAATCGTTTTCTGTCTTAAAGATAATGAAAATGAGATCCAGAAATTTAAGTAGTTCTTTTTAGAAGACTACAGGCCAGGGTTTTATGAATCAACTCCAGTGCAGTTTCTGCTACCCTAAACTTTCCCACAAGGTAGATAATTGGAGGAATTTTCGTGACTAACTTTGATTTCTTGAATCACACATCTATAGAGCTACATATACCTAGGACCTAGATATTAACCTGTAAATACTTAGGTAAATATCTTACTGTAGGTATAATTAATATGTTGGTGCTTACCTGTATATAGTTTCTGATAGTCACACTCATTTTTCAATACTTTGACGTTACAATTTGACGAATTTTAATTCTGGGCTATAAAACAAATAGAAAAAAATGAATGTAAACATTCTAAACTTTGCACTTGTCAACAAATAAATTTTCTCCATCATCAAAGTTTTTGTCTGTAGTTTCCATAATGAAAAATAAACTTTATTTCTCTATAAAGTTGACACCCTAGACCTATAAAACTATTTCTTAAAAACGTCTCTAAAAAACATAGTTTAAACCAATAGACATCAAGGCATATGTATTATGAAGCAAATGAACACCTGCACACGTTTACTGAACTGATGTCAGAATCTAGGTAATGGAAACAAAAGCTACGAAACTGAAAGTTACTGGAAAGAAGTCAAGGAATATAAAACAGGTTTTTTGAAATACCTAGCTTAATGTGATAGAAATTAATGAAACATTTCTCGAAATGGGAATACACAATTTAAAAAGTGAAAAAAATATTCCATTAAGAAAGACAATGATTTTCAGATATTTAATTAAGTGGATATAAAACTAAGTCGTATATGAAAATAATTCAAAACCCCAATTTTAAACAGGTAACTTTACAATAGTTCATTAGTCCTTTTCCTGAAGCATGTCACGATAAAAGGTGATAAAAGGTTGCAGTTATAATAAAGAGGTTAAATCACACATATGTGCACAAAAAATGATGTTTCAATGAGCTAAGATTGAATGATTAAAAAAATGCATTTTCTTTATTGTGTATGTTAAATGTTTAAGCTAAATTAGGGTCTATTATACCTTGGAAAGTGTGTGCAAAGTTGTAATCCTCTTTAAAGCTTCTACAAAAAGAGTTAGCATGACTTCATCTAAAACTGCGCAGAACTTTGAAGATAAAAAAGTTTATAGAAAGTAAAATCATGCCAACGTGTATGTCTGTTCTTTACTTTCTTTTTTGTTTTGTTTTTATATATTGTACTCACTTGGTTGTTCTAACAGAAAGGTAACACTTCCTTCAACAACTTCGAATGCAGTGTCTCTCATTTAACAGTCCAGACAATGTCAACTCCGTAGAGTCATGGATGGTGTCTCGTAGTTCTGACGCTCTGGCTCCTCTAGCATAAGACTCCACCTCCCGGGCTCAGCTGGGCACCATCTCCCCATCACTACTCTGCCAGCGAGCACTGGAGAGAACCACAGAGCGGGCCCTCCTTGAAGAGCATGACCCAATCGTTGCCCAGAAGCCACTTTCACATATTTCACGTATATTGGAATTAAAATAAAGTGTTTAGAAGAACACAGAAGGCTGAATGGGAGGTAGCTGGACAGCTAACTGATTCTATTCAGTTCTCTACTCCATGTATTTATTTATTACAAAAATATTTATTGAATGTCAACTAAGGGCCAAACACAGCAAAAAGCTTTGAGAACACAAAAATGAAAAGCGTCTGCTGAAACTTACATTATGGGGGGGAGCTATTAAAAAGATGTTCACTATGCTACAAGCTGGTAAATATTATCCTTTAGGGAGTGAGCTCCAAATTGTCTTTTTCTGAGCTGAAATATTGCTATAACTCTCTTGTGACATTTTAAACTTCATCTCCTGGTTGGATTCTGTATTCATTTTTTATTCTGTCTTTTACTTGCTTTCCACTGTTACAGACATTAAAATGGCATCCAGTATATTTCTTCTCTCTGTAGACTTTGTCTTATTTTAGATTATACTATTATCGCAATAGTGCAGTATTGCTAATGACAGTCTACATAAACATTTATCCTCATATTTTATTTTTCAAAAATGGTAAGAGCATGTTTTAATTATCTTTTAAAAATTCTGAGAATTAAAAAAAAAATTCTGAGAATTTCTTTTGTTTTTATAACAATTTTTTCTCTTGTCCAGTTTAGTGAGAGGGTATTATTACTGAGAGCAGTCAATGCAAGGTTAAGTACTTACATATATGATGATATAATTAATATTTTGCAACTGTCATCAGAATTTCTGGAGGATGTTAAGGAGCTTCTTGTTATCCCATTACATTAAAACTGACTATAATAATTCATCACTTAAATTATTTTGGTAGACTTGAAACAGCTTACTATAGAGGGTGCCAAAAAATGCATACACATTTTAAGGAAGGAAAATACTGGGTGATGCCTGTGGCTCAAAGTAGTAGGGCACCAGCCCATATACCAGAGGTGATGGTTTCTAACCCAGCCCCAACCAAAAACTGCAAAAAAAAAAAAAAAAAACTGTATTAAAATTGTAATATTCAATACATGCTGATTTAAAAAAAGATGAATGCTAATCACAAATAACTTCAGTAATTACAAGAGAGGCTTAAAGTGGTTGTCACTAGCATTCAGATACTCCTGATTACTGGTAAACTACTGCTTGAGCACCATTGACCAAAGTGCCTACCTGTGCCACTGCACAAGCCATTTCAATTTCCTTCCATAGTACAACCAGGTAGCCGGTTTTCTACAGTAGTTACAATATTTATGGTCCCCCACAGGTAGAAATCTAGAGAAGTTAAGTCAGGAGAAAGTGGGGAAACTCAACTGAACTTCATTCTCTCTGCTGTCCTGGCAAATTCTCAAGGAGGTAAGCCGTCACATCTCAGTACATCCATCTCAGGATGACAACTTTCCACTTTGCTATATTAAGAATGTGTTATGTGATTGTTCTCCTAACTCCTGTCTCACGTGCACACTGTTTGGTAGACTTCTCTGGAAAGTGTATAAACTGTCAACACCACAGCAGAAGCCACAGGACTTGTGTGAAGCCTCCCAGATCTTCCCTTGCACACATCACACACATACATCTTAAACTTAACACAGATGCAAACTATTGTCAGGCATGGTAGAGATTCTGTTGCATATTTATCCCACCGTCGTCATTGGACTTCCAAAATGTCCTTGAAATTCAAATACCACTTCCAAATGTTCTTGCACTCCTCAACAACAGCCATGCTTTTGCCATTTTCTTTGTCCCCTAAATTTAGTGGTAGATAAATCACTATAATTTTTTTAGAGTTCCTAAAAAAATATATGGCCCAGGGCAGCACCTGTGGCTCAAAGGAGTAGGGTGCCAGCCCCACATGCTGGAGGTGGTGGGTTGAAACCCAGCCCTGGCCAAAAACTGCAATATATAAAACACACACATATATGGCCCAGAATTACATATATATATCTCCCAAAATTTCAATACTATTCCAAATTATATTAAATTGCAAAAGCAATGAACAAAATCTTCCCATGTAAAATGTTAGGAAATACAGCATACAGATGCCCTACCGCAAACTACTTAGGATCTAAAACCAGTGAAGAGAAATGTGACCTTAAGAAATGAAGTGAGAATGTATAAAGGAAATTGCAACCCTTCTTAGATCATTTGGTAATCTCATTTCATTCTCCAAAACACTGGATATAAAAAACTACCCTAAGTTTGGTGTTCATTATCATGTATATTTTAATAATTTGAGTACATGCATAAGCATTGAGAGTAGTATTTACAGGTTTTATTCTTTTAGTTGAATGAAATAAAATTATACCAAAATTCATCTTGTCATTTTATTTTAGTAAATACATTGTCGTAATATCTTTTGCTAGTTTTTCATAACACATGCAGATTTTTAAACTTTTTTTATTAAATGGAGTTACAGAATATACAATCTTGTATATTTTTCTTGTGTTTGTGGTCAAGATTTTTGGAATTTTGGGGGAGCTGGCAGATATTTTGGTAAAGGGCCACATAGTAAATATCTTAGACTTGAAGGTTAATTTGAAGACAACTCTAATCTGTAACCTTTTCTTTTCTCTTCTTTTTTTTGAGACAAAGTCTCACTTTGTTACCCAGGCTAGAATGTCCTGGCATCAGCCTAGCTTACAGCAACCTCAGAATCCTGGGCTCAAGTGATCCTCCTGCCTCAAAGTCCCCAGTATCTGGGACTACAGGCACCTGCTACTATGTCTGACTATTTTCTTTTTCTACTTGTAGTCATGCTCAGCTATTTTATTTCTATTTTTAGAGAGATGGCGTGTCACTCTTGCTCAGGCTGGTCTCAAACTCCTGGGCTCAAGGGATCCTCTTTCCTCGCCCGCCAAGAGTATTAGGATTATAGGCAGAAGCCACTGTGCCCAGCACCAGAGCTAAAATCTTCAGAGTTTGTGGTTTTCAAATTAAACACATATTGAACTCTCCCAGAGAAAGTTGCCACTTGCTTTAGAAATTGCTTTAAAATTTTTGAACTCTGTCATAAGGACATCCTTTATTGTGCATGCTGGCTAACACTCAGCATTGATATAATTTTTAAATTTCTGCTACTCCAGTGCCCAAGTTTTCTCTTTTGGTGATTGTTCATCCCTAGCCTTTGCTTATGTTTATTGTTCTAAATATTTTGATATGAAAAACCTTGATTTGCCAATAGATGAAATTCTTGGACACAAATAAATAGGGCACGTTATTTAAATGTACACTGTAAGTACAGAAAAAACAAGTAGATGCCAAGAGTCAATATTTTTCAGTTATAATTTAAAACTCCAGCACATTTATTTACAATAAAGTGGGGAAAAATAATGGGAGATGAACAGGGTGTAATGTTTTAATGATAATGTTCTAATTTCTTCTGATATCTAAATGTACTTCTTTACAAAATACCAAAAGGGATAGAGATAATATGAAAACACAATTCGGGATTAAGCTCACATTTCACATCCATTAGGCATCCCTGTAAATATTGTATACTATGTAATAATTTTGATTCTATTGGGAATTTGATAATCAAAAAAAGCTATAGAAAGATAAAATCTAAATGAATCAGGATTTATACCGGAATAATCATGTTTTCTCCTTTATTTTTTAATTACTCTGTTACACCAAAAAAATCCCTAAATCATCTAAGTTCACCTAGCTCATTTTCATCAGCCTTCTGAATGAGTCATAATGTCTAGTTTTATGCTTAACAATGTTAAAAAACTAATGTCTAGTTTTATGCTTAACAACGTTAAAAAACTAATCAAAATTGATCAAGCAATGGTGCTTCTTGATATTTATCCCAAATGAGTGGGAAAGACACACACACAAACAAACACACGCACACACCTGCATGGATATTTATAGCAGTTTTATTCATTACTGCCAAAACTTAGTAGATGAATGAATTTTTAAAAAACCAGCAGTACCTTCAGACAATAAAATATTATTCAGCACTCAAAAGAAATGAGCTTTCAAGCCATGAAAATACATGGAGGAAAATTGAATGCACACTATTAAATAAAGAAGCTCATCATAAAAGGCTACATACTATATTAATCCAACAGTATGATATTTTAGAAAAGGCAAAACTACGGAGAATAGAAACATCAGTGGTTCCCATGTGTTGGGTGGAGAATGGGCTAACTAGGGAAAGCTCAGGTATTATTTATGGCAGTGAAAAGAATCTGAAAGATAATATCATGGTAGATACATGTCATTACACCTTTGCCAGAATTCTTAGAATTTACAACAGCAAAAGTGAATCTTAAATGCCCTATGGGGTTAGGATGGGCCATGTATATGAATTGTAATGAAGATATCACTGTCGTGTGTGATGTTGAAACAGGAGGTGTGTGGGCAGAGGCAGAGCGCTGTCTAGGAGCTTTCTGTACTTTCTGCTCAACTTGGCTGTGAACCTAAAACTGCCCTAAGCATAGTCCATTAAAATTCATTACACAAAGGCAACCATTCACAGGGTAGTCACCTGCATTCAGAATTCCTAGCCCCTCATTCCCTTCTCTCTTCTCATCTCAGCTTCTGTGCCTCCTCATTCCAGCAAAGAGCTCTCATTCTTGTCACCACTTTTCTTCATGTTCCTCTGTCCAGTAGATTTTTCGTTTATTTTCACTTTTCCTGAACTCTCAGAATAACCTTACACTTTTGATCAAGTTCTAATTTTACACTCATCTTTATTTATCTTGGGTCACATAACAGTTTGTGGTGATTTGTGGTTTGTTTTCTTTCTTGGGTTTTTCTCTTCTCACTGACCGCTCACTACGGACATTCAAGATTTCATCCTAGGCATTTCTGTATTTCTTTTCAATGCATTTTATATCAGTACGCAATCCACATAACTAATTTTCTAAGCTATATTTTCTGTTCAGAACCATTTCCCCAGATAAGACGTTTACATCCAAATAACAAGTAGACATCCCTAGTACTATCGCAAAAATATTTTACACACACTAATATCATGTATTTTCCCCCTTTACTCATTATTTATGTGTGTATTTTTTAAGAGAAAGAAAAATGTTCTTGTATAACTACCAGATAGCTAGTAAAAATCAGCTCCTTTAACCTTGAGGGGAGAACCAAGCTGTAATTTGGGTCATATTTCAATTTCATTAATTGTTCAATTAATGTTCTTTATAGGTACTTCTATTTCTAGTCCAGTATTCACTCATTGATTGCATTAATTTAAAGTGCATTTTTAGTCATTATAAACTGGAAAATTTCTAAACATTTTCCTGAGTTTGTGGATTTTAGTAAATTTAAAGAATATAAGGTAGTTGCTATAAAATAATGGTGTTTCACTGCCATCTTTGTCAGGAACATCACAAAAGTAATATGTGCATGGTGCATCTCATTGGGAAGTATAGGATGTAAATTTGTCACAGTATTATTAGTTGGAATTAATAATTTGGTCAAGGTGATTTACCAAATTTAAGTATTGTAAAGATAATATTGTATATTACATTCATAAGTCAATTATACAGATATGTTTTGTTACCTCCTCCTTGGCAAAGTATCACCTACCAAACTTTTATTCACTTAATATGTTTTATTAATATTTGTCCTGTATGATTTTCTGGGGTACATTGTTTCTCATAATAAATTGGCTGCACCAATTGGTTGCACCTGCACCAATCAGGTTGCTTCAGTACATCACTAGGCTGTGTTTGCTTTGATGGTTCCCTAAGATTTTTATTCTACTTTTGCATTTATTTACCTCCTATTATTTTCTTATTAGAATCAGTTTATATTCCACGTCAGCCTCATTAGCCTATTTATGTCCTCACGGCTCCCTTTTCAATGTTTTTTTTTTTTTTATCATAATACCTATTCGTTTTTATACCCATTGGTTCTCTATGAGATGGTTTAGAAATATATGACCATACAAAGGGTGACCAATTTTGGACCAGAAAATGAGATACTGGGTGGTAGTTTATTATGAAAAAGTGAAAATATAGGGCGGCACCAGTGGCTCAGTGAGTAGGGTCCCGGCCCCATATACCGAAGGTGGAGGGTTCAAACCTGGCCTTGGGTGAAGTGCAAAACAGAAAAATAGCCGGGTGTTGTTGCGCGTTCCTATAGTCCCAGCTATTAGGGAGGTTGAAGCAAGAGAATCGCCTAAGCCCAGGAGGTGGAGGTTGCTGTGAGCTGTGTGACATCACAGCATTGCACCGAGGGTGATAAAATAAGACTCTGTCTCTACAAAAAAATAATAATAATAATAAAAAGTGAAAATATAAATGTGATACATATTTATGTCACATAAACACCACATGTTATTAAGCATATAGTACTTACATTGTTATTATATGGTATTCTATGCCCTCATATAAATATTACTACAGTTTAAATGCATAGTTATAATTATGTATTTTTGCATATATACCATATTTACTCGTGAGTTTTATAAACAGTCTTTACCACCTGGAGGTCATAAAGAAGTAGAAGTACAGATGATATAAGCATAGTTAATACTCAGCTGGTCAGAGAAAGAAAAGAAACAGAAGAGCCTCATCTGACTGGATTATCCTTATGACACACACACACAAACATATATATAGTTTGCATTTATATATCTATGAAATATATATATGCATATATATATATATTTCTTTTTTTGTAGAGACAGCATCTCACCTTGTCACCCTCGGTAGAGTGCTGTGGCATTACCCAGCTCACAGCAACCTCCAACTCCTGGGTCTAGGTGATTCTCTTGCCTCAGCCTCCTGAGTAGCTGAGACTACTGGTGCCCACTACAATGCCCAGCTAACATTTATGTATTTTTATATATTATTGCTAGTATAAAAATATATTTCATATATTATTACTATGTACTTATACATTATTTATATACATTTACATCTATCTTAATTACATATCAATATAAAAGTATGACTATATACATTAATGTATGAATCTCTTGTATAAAAATTGTGTGTGTAAATTGGTAAAGTGATAACACAGGTATAAATACAAGGCTGAATGTTTTCATCTTCTACCATACCAGGCTTTTATTTTTTTTTTGTCTCTCTTTTTTAATTTATACCACTTCTACAGTAACAAAGTATGTTCCTCAGGGATATCAAAGTGAGAAGTAAATACATATGGATGGATGGATGGATAAATTAAGCATGACCAAAATGGTGGTTCTGGTGATAAAGGAAAGTTTATAATTTCAAATGGAAGAAGTAGATCATTCAAAAGATAATACTCATGTTTTTTGTTTGTTTTTAGTGTTAAATCTAGTAGTGAAAGTTTGACTTCTTAAAGGAGTGGGGCACTGGCCTCATTTGCCAGATGTGGCAGGCTCAAATTCAGCCCCGGCCAAAAACTGCAAAAAACCCCCAAACAAACAAAAAAATAAAATAAAAATTATTTGGAAAAATGGAACATTGACTTTTGTTTAGTACATACATAGCCAACTATAAGCAATTACAAGGAATTCCATTGCTGCATTTCAGGAGATTTCCAATTACAGATAAATGATGGTCTACACAAATTTAGGCACCTATCTGCCACTAACACCTGGAGTTGCTAAAATATAATAACAAAAGTTTGTTTGTTTATGCTTTAATGAGATGCTGATCTTAAAAGAAAGAAAAGGAAACTGCTATATGTCCAGAAAGGTGAGGTGTGAGCATTTAAGCTGATCACAGGCACCTCTGGGAAAGTAAGGGGCCTGGGTTGTGGCAGGCAGCTGAGAGCTCTGGTAGTGGTGGGTGGGCTGATGACTTGGAATGTGATGCACAGATAATAGCTAAGGATTTAAGCGTCCATGAGTTGGGAAACTGGAATGAGGTCCCTGCAAAGGGCCAGAAATCTCAAAAGGCCCAAACACCCCTGTGAAAGAGTGTCTTACAAAATAATCTCTGCCCAACAGCTTAGGAGAATAACCTGGAAAGTTCTTTCTGCTGGGTTCTGAGTAGAGAGTGGAACAAAAAGTCCTTTTCCCTTGCACCCAGTAATGAAGGTATTTTCAATGAAAGCTACATTTATGCCATGGTTATCTTGCCAGGAATTAGAGGATATTTACATTAAGTCATTTAATCATAGCAAAAATCATAGTATTCTTTAGTCACAGTTTATAGATAACGTATTAGTCTGAGTACCAGGCCTATATTTCAAAGTCGGGCAAATGGGATCAGGAAGGGTTGAGAGCAGGCCAGGGAAGATAATAAATGGTATCCAGAAATGGGACTAAGATGGAGTGAATTACACTTATTCTTGTTGCTGAATAGCAACAGAACCTTCCAACTCCATCCACTTACCAGCTTGACCACCTTTATATTATTTTGATAAAACTTTTCCTATTTTCATGTACAAACATGGCATAACATTTGATATTATAGATTTTGGGTGATACTGAATTAGTGATGTAAAGTACATATAATTACACACTTAGCTAAATGATATCTAAATAGCTAATAGAGGTAATTATGTAAAGAAAATGGTGAGGGCTCAGACATTATAGAAGAAAGTGAAGGAAAGAAGGATACCAAGAAATTCCAGACTCCTTATATTAGCCGGAAAAAATGTTTATGAATGTTTGTGCTAAGGAAAAAATGTCAAAGTTTAACATATATAAAACTTATACACACATTTTATATAAACCTAGTAGAGTTAACATTTAAGTATCAGGAATGGTGGTATAATTATATAAAATACATTTATTTTAATATTCTCACTTGTGTGTTCCATTATTTGTGTCAGCAATAATTTTTTCAGTTTTCAATTAGTGCTTATTAAAGCGCTTTGTTCAGTTGATTCCTGATTATCATTTTGGATACTATTTTGAACATAATTATTTTAACTTCATTTTTAATTGCTTCTAGATTGTGTCTAGAAATGAGATTAACTTCTTCTATATTGCTTTCTGTACACTAACTCCAATAAAAATCATTTATTAGATCAAGCAATTGTTTTCCACATGCTTCAGAATATTTTTGTGTGAAGAACTATGTCACCTGTGACTAAATACTAGTTTGTTTCCTCTTTCGAAATATTGAGGACACTTAACATTTGTTATCTTGTGCTGTCTTATACCAATAGTTCAATGCTGTATAGAAATGGCAAAACACACGGATATCCTTTGTTTTGGTCTCAGGGAAAATATTGTTCAATATTTCACCTTTAAGTATCATGTTAGCTGTATGTTTTCCATAGATAACTCTTCCTGGATGGAGAATATTTTCTTCTATTTCTAGTTTGCTGCAAGGTTGTAGTCATGGAGGAGTGTTGAAAATTGGCAAAAACTTTCTTGATATCTGTTGAAATTGCTTCCTTAATTATGTCATGGTGATGGTATAATTTCCAGATATGGAAACTAACTTGCTTTTCTGATCAACCTCAATTCCACCCACACTATGATATATCTATCCTCTTAGAGACTGATGAATTTTATTTGATAATATCTATTAAGGATTTCCCATAATAGATATTGTTCTGTAACATACATTTCTTGTAATGAAAATACTGTGTATATGATGAAATCAATCTGTGGGTAGCCCATAGCTCATATCAAGGCTTTGCATGGATATAGGATACCACTGAGTTTACTTTCATCGCTTGCATGTGTGGTCAGTAAAAGCAGGTAGAGTTACAGTACATGGTTGGGGCCCTGAATAATGACTGAGAATTTTAGCTGTACCCCTTTTGTTCACACATCATTTCTTATACTATTGATTATGGTTTTTATACTCAAGAATTTGCACAAACTAAATGTACTAAATATATCTGTATCATGTAATAAATAAAACACCATTTTATTAATTAATATAAACAAATATTCATAATATATATTAACAAATATATGTATCATTCATCATTGTATGTACAGTGGTTAAATCCAATTTCCTGCTCAAGTTAGGTCAATTGCTGCTTACTGTAGGATTTGAATAAAATAGGCAATTACTACTAGATAACATTCAAATGTTACTTACTAATGAAAGTGGATTTTCTGTATAAAAATGGTAACTTCCTGTAATTTTCCTTGAATTAAAGAAGGATATTGAAATTGGGAATTGAAATTAACATCTAGGTAAAATAATCTTTTTCGGTGCTCAAGATTCTCTAAAATTCTGTTTTAGGGATACTGGTTTATATTTAAACATTAATTTGATAGTGTTATTAAGTTAGATATCATTGCACTAAAAACAAATTTTGTAGTGGAATGCAAATATTTTTAAATAACTCAAAGTATAGCTTCCTGTAACTGTTGCATAAGATTTGGGCAAATGTAAGTTGATAGAGATGGAAGCAGAATATTCTCATCATTCTTGCTAGGCTTTAAATAGCATTGTCTTAAATAGCATTAAGTTGTGAATATCAGAGGTAAAGACTTTTAACTTTTTTCCCCTGTTTCTATCCTAAAACTTCCAACCCAGTAGTCAAAGAAACCAATCTTTTTTCTGAACCTGAGACCTGAAGCGCTGGACCACACTGTCCCAGATTTGCTTAAATTTTTCATTTTCTTTGAAAACTCAAACCTGTGGAATATATTTTCTGGACATATTTATCCTTAGTGAATCTGCTTTTAAGAACAGACATGGAACATTTTCCCTCCACTATACATCAGCTTCTTATTTCTTTGTTCAATTTTCTTTCTCCCTGACCAATCTGAGTACTTCTGCTGAATTTCAGAGTTGTCCGGTCTCTACTAGAAAATAAAGACTTCCTCCTTGTTCTTCTATGGTCTTTATTTTGCGACCTTTCTCTGTATAAGTTCTAAAATAATTTCATTTAACTTAGAGTAGATTGTTGCTAAGTTAATTTAGGTCATATTCTATCTTTAATAATTACTCAGTTTGGATTTATGTTACTTAAAGTTTCTAATTTCTAATACTTCCATTGGTAAAGGAATATTCACATTATATGGTTATCAAAGAATCAATAAGGTAAGCTTGTAAGGCAAATAGATTCATATGAGACACAACAATCTTTAAGAACCATCTGCAATTATAATCACTAAGAAACATACAATATTTTATGCTTACCATATTAAAATGTAAATTTTCTAATGTCAAAAATATTACCTATGAATTCTCTGGACATTTTTGAAAATTTCTGAAACCCTTCCTTATAACAAAATATTTACACTTTGTTTTTCAACTAAACATCAACAGCATATTTATGAAGACTTAACACAGACATTATGTTAAAACCATGGTTCTTACGTCCTCCTTGGCATACTGCTAATCTAAGTGTATTTCTGAGTGGAGAAAGGACAGAGGTTTTGAATATATTAAGTGCTCTTTTATGTTTCCTCTTCTTATGAGGCATATATTATATGAGAGCAAGCATTCACTAATGCCTATCGTTGCCTTCCAGCAACACGTAAGTCCACTTTACTAGCAAAATGAAAGACTTAATGGTTTTAGAAAAGGCATAACATTAGAATGAGATGAGAAAATTCCAGGTAGTATTTTATAAGATTCAATGCCCGCAAATAGGAAATCAGATGTAACTATTGTCCATAGTTATAACATATTCTTTGAAAACACCTCCAAATTTTTCCTTGAGCTTGAACTTGTTCCCTGAACTCCAGACTCAAGTATCCGATTCTGCATTCAGCTTCTGGGCTTGGATGTCCGAAGGGCCACACAACCAATAAGTGCCTCAGCTCAACTCTGATGACTCCCTCAAGCTATAAATCAAGACGTTACACAGGGTGGCACCTGTGGCTCAAAGGAGTGAGGCGCTGGCCCTAAATGCCGGAGGTGGTGGGTTCAAACTCAGTCCCTGCCAAAAACTGCAAAAAGAGAGAGAGAGGGAGAGATGTTACACAGTGGGCCTGCAGGTCCTCTCATTTTCATTCAGAACAAAAACCTAAGACCAGGCAATGGTCCCTGTGATCCTCTACGACCCCTCCTCAGCTCGGTACAACTCTACCGCCTGCTCCCCAAACACGTGTTCTAACCTGGCCACTCCACACATCCCAGATCAAACATTTTCCTGTTTGCATTCCTTCTCTGCCTGGTCCATTATTCTACCAGGAATCTCCATGACTCCATGCCCCATATCAGTTGCTCTTTATTCAGACATTACCTACTCGATGAGTTCTTCTTGGTCATCCATGTAAAATCTTCACCTTAATTTGAAACTTATTACCCTCTATGCTCAACAGTCCTCAAACCAGAACCATCCAACTTGGTTTAAATATCATTTGTTTATTTTCTATCTCTGAGTTAGAATGCAAATTAAAAGAAAACAGAAACTTTTTTGTTTTGAGAGCAATATATTGGTAGCTACATACTCTGTGGCTGGAGAAGCAGAAACTCAATAAATAGTTGTTAAATGAGTAACAACCCATCATTTTCAGAGAAGATACAGACAAATGTCACAGGTGAAGAAGTCATCTTCTTTGGACAGTCTAGAAATAAAAGGTAGCCTGTGAAGATAGCATTTTTTTTTTTTTTTTTGTAGAGACAGAGTCTCACTTTATCACCCTCTGTAGAGTGCTGTGGAGTCACACAGCAACCTCCAACTCCTGGTCTTAGGCGATTCTCTTGCCTCAGCCTCTCAAGTAGCTGGGACTACAGGTGCCCACCACAACGCCTGGCTATTTTTTGTTGCAGTTTGGCTGGGGCCGGGTTTGAACCCGCCACCCTCAGTATATGGGGCTGGCGCCCTACCCACTGAGCCACAGGTGCCGCCCTGAAGGCAGCATTTTTGACTAACTCAAGCAAGTGCTACCTACGAGTGAGAGTATGCACCCCTCCCCCAACCTTTCTTATCATTTTACATATTAAGTTCGAAGGCAGAGTTTCACCTAATTCAGACAAGGTGTGTGTGTAATTGTTATTCATTTCAAAGGATAAATGTCTCAATCATTAAGTTTATGATGCCAATATAGAAATAATCTATGTCTTTTGGCATATCATATGCATGTGATATTATTTAGAGTGATCATATTTTTATAGGCTTATAAATCACACGTGATAGTCACAACCTATTAATTTCCATGTGCTCTGTGTCCAGTTCTCCTCCTTGAACAAATAATCATCGTAAATTACCGTCTGCCTCACACTGGCTTTCTTTCCTCTATTCTTCTTCCCTTCCTCCTTTCCCTTTTTCCTGATCTAATAATACTCCTTTGAAAACTACAATTTCTAAAAAAGTATGTAAAAAGATGGAATACTTCTCTGATTACTTTGAACTTCACACAACTTCATCATAACTTCTTGATCAAGACATAGCAGGTTTTTAACAACTTACTATTTCAGCTAAAGCTGAAAAAAAATTTTTTTTTGCAGTTTTTTTTTTTTTTTTTTTGGCCAAGGCTGGGTTTGAACCTGCCATCTCTGGCATATGGGGCCCGTGCCCGACTCTTTTGAGCCATGGGCACCACAAACTGAAATTTTTTTTGAGACAGAGCCCCAAGCTGTCACCCTGGATAGAGTGCTGTGGCATTACAGCTCACAGCAACC
This sequence comes from Arctocebus calabarensis, assembly GCA_963573935.1. NCBI lineage: Eukaryota > Metazoa > Chordata > Mammalia > Primates > Lorisidae > Arctocebus > Arctocebus calabarensis. The sequence goes on along the minus strand of CAUYON010086022.1, from coordinate 20,260 downwards.
TCCAATTCCTGGGCTCAAGAGACTACAGGTGCCCACCACAACACTTGGCCATTTTTTGGTTGCAGCCGTCATTGTTGTTTGGCGGGCCTGGGCTGGATTCGAACCCGCCACCTCAGGTGTACGTGGCTGGCGCCTTAGACCGTTGAGCCACAGAAATTCTTTTTTTTTTTTTTTGATCAAAATGATTAGGTGAGATTCTCCATCTATAACGAATCCAAACCTAAATTAGATTTTAAGAAAAGAAACTAGAGTAATACTTCTTCATCATGATTCAACATAATGTGTTCTTATGAAAAGTGTTGGCATATAGGAAATTTGGCATTCCCAACTGAGAGTGTGTGTGAGTTACAAAGAAAGAGTGTGTGTGTGAGCTAAACAGAGCATGCACATTGCTCTCAGAAAAGAGAGTGACCCAATGTTTACTACCGGGAGCAGATCAGAAAACATCCATGATGTAATTGGCCTACATGGGTTATTTTCATAGTTTCAAAGTTTTAACCAAAATAATAAATATTTTATTATTAACTGTCATGAACAGAATATATATATATACACATATATATGTAATTGATAATCCAATAAGTACACATGATATTGGAACATGCTTTTGCATTTATATTTGATTATATACTGTGCCTTTTCAAAACATTATCCTAAAAATTGAGTTACACACTAGGGAGAAAAATAAATCTCATTATATATTTAATTCTGTAGATGTGTGTCCTTGAGAATATTTGGAACGCGTTAATAGCTAATAACAAACTAGGAATTTCTAAGGTCAAAGCGCAAATACAAAACAAATTTTCTCTATAACTAAAAATAAATTTTAAAAAATTGAAGGAGGTCGAGAGGTGGGTGTTTACATATTTGAATGAAGATTTACAATCCCTTTCTACAATGCAAATTATGTTAAGAGAAAGAGACTCAAAAACTAAAAAGTATATGATTATATAGAGTTGTTCCTCAATATCTATGGGATTTGATTCTAAGATCCTCTGTAGACACCAAAATTGCAAAATGTTCATTTCCCTTATATAGAAAGCAGATAATTTGCATACAACCAATGCAAATCCTGCTGTATACATTAAATCATCTCTTGTTTACTCATAATAACTAATATAATAAAAATGCTATGGAAATAGTTGCTTTGCTCAACTCTCTAAGCAATAATGTCAAAGGAAAAAGTTCTCTAAATGTTCAGCTAAGACCCATGTGTGCCTAACTACATTTTCTACTGGTGGATAGTTGAATTTGTGATGTGGAACCCACGGATGAGGGCCGACTGTATTACAAGTGGTAAACAACACTCTTTTCCCTCAGGACACCAGTGCTTTCCCATAATCCACTTACAAATATGTTTCTTTTATTCTAATGCTACATAACTTTTCAGGTCTCCATTGGCTTATTAGAAGTAGAGGAGAATTTTGCTATTCTTGCTGAATAGATAGAATCATGCATTTTAGAATAAGGTATCATAAAACTAAGGTAATAAAGCTACCAGGTATATTACTAATAAAGTAAAGCCATATAAACTAAGAATTGTTGGTTTACTTTTCCAGAAGAAATCATAATATCACACATGGACTTAAAATTAAAATATTTCCCTTGCATAACTGAATTGTGTGTTGTATATGCACATTATGTATTAATTTTTACTCTTGGAGATATAATTATGAAACCAACTCTGAAAGCACTTTGGCATTTCTTCTGCCATACCATGAGCTTTAACAGTGAGCCAAAAATAAATGACCTACACCTTTTATAAGAACTGTCACTAGAAAGCTAAACAAAGTCACCATTTATCTTACTCATAGTGATTTTATCCGTTAGGAGATATGTTCTTTGAGCAAATGTATTGGCCTTATAAATAAAGATTAGCACTCCTCTCTTCAACTCTGTTGGGAAGAATATTGTTCTACTGTAAATGGACATGAAATCCAACTAAATGAATGCTTTAAAAGGAAGGGAGGCATTTCCTTTAAAGAAAGTGTTCTGAATGCAATGAGGGTTTGGTGTTCTTGGGTATATTTAATGAATGTGTTATACTGAAAAACACCTTCATCTGGTAATATCTGAATAAATGAGAGTTGAAATTCAATTATATTTTTATTATACTGTACAATTAATAAGTGAATTTAATTATATCTATAATTACAAAGATAAATATGTGCATCCTGATATTATTTTTATGTATTTCTATATACATAAAACTCCTTAAGAATTATAAACAGCTGCTCTTCACTTACTTCCAAAAATAAAGCTATGAGTTGAATTATAAAATTATAATTGTTTGTGGATTGTGATTAAAGATGATCCATGCATATATACAATATTCTATGAAACAGAAGAATAATACCTAATTTAGCAGGCAGCACCTGTGGCTCAAAGGAGTAGGGTTCAAGCCCCATATGCCAGAGGTGGCAGGTTCAAACCCAGCCCCAGACAAAAACTGCAAAAAAAAAAAAAATTAAATAAACCTAATTTATTAAGGTTACACATTTTTATTAAGATGCAATGAGATGTATGCATTTACTATTATAAAGTATAAAATCCTGAAATATTGGATTAACATATTTTGTGTGTGACAACAAATTCAAGCTTTATGTGAGAGTATGCTAGCATTTTCAAAAACATTAAGTATTTTTATGTGCATATTTTTGTACCAAGTGTGACATGGAAGACTCAGGTAAGCTCAGTCCTTGACCATCAGAGATTTTTAATTCCCTAGAGTTTAATTGAAATTTATAATTTATTAAATATTGCCTTTTAGTAATCTATGGTTTACCCTATTATGTGTTCCTGTTGTTGGGCAAAATTTTATTTTGACAGTCTTTGAAAAGTTTATGTTTTAAGTCTTATTTCTTCTACTCTTCTGGTTTGATTATAACTCAGGAAACCAGGAGCCTGTCTCTGTTGTTTAACACCTTCTTTTATACAGATATTTATTAGCATGGGAAAGAAGGGACTCTCGAGGATACAGATCACATATTCCTAAAACAAATGCATTTAGTATGTGGACACACAAATCTTGTATCTGTATTTATCCATACTCAATGTTAAATATAATTTGATCAATATGCATAATAAATAAGAAATTCCAATTTATGTATATTGTGATGCTCACATTCTGTGAATAGGTTTTTGGATCAAGTTTTGAGCTTGAAAGGTAGCTAGATAGAGACAATTGAAAGAAATAAAATCATCTCATTCAGCTTCCTGCACTTGTGACGCTTAAAGAACATGGCAAAAATGGAAAGTGCTCGATTTTCCAATATCAACTTCATTCTTTAATAATGGGTCACCAATCCAGGAATGGATTAACAAGCTATGGCATATGTACACTATGGAATACTATTCAGCCATTAAAAAAAAATGGAGACTTTACAGCCTTTGTATTAACCTGGATGGAAGTGGAACACATTATTCTTAGTAAAGCATCTCAAGAATGGAGAGGCATGAATCCCATGTAGTCAAGTTTGATATGAGGACAATTAATGACAATTATTGACACGGTGGGGGTGAGGGAAGGAGAGAGCAGAGAAAGAATGAGGGAGGGGTGGGGAAAGGAAGAGCAGAGAGAGGGAAGGAGCGAGGGGAATGGGGTCTTGGTGTGTGCCACACCTTTTGGGGGCAAAACACGATTGTAAGAGGGACTTTACCCAACAAAGCAAGCAGTGTAACAGGGTTTCTTGTACCCTCAATGAATGCCCAACAATAAAAAAATAAAAAATAAATTAAAAAAAGGCTTAAAATTTAATAACAGTAACAATATTTAAGATAAGGACTAGAAACAAAAACCATGTAAAGAATAAACGAAGATAAATACATTCAGAAAAGAAACGATTACTGCATCAAAATATTAAGTCATATTAATAATAATAATGCCAAGAAAATAATGTTCACATTGTCAAGAGTATGTCTATTATAGAATGCTTTGACTCCGAGGCTCAGTATGAAGTCATCAGTTAACTTCTTATTTTTTTTCCCAAAGTCTCAAAAAATAGACAACTAATGTTATATAAATAAAAGTAAAAGAGAGTCTTAGCATTTTCTATCCCCTCTTATGCAGCTAGAGGACTCCAATGGTTGCCTCTTTCCAATTCAAATCTCAGAGCAAACCTCTCCTCTTTAGGCACCCCGTATCTAGCAGTCTCTGCATTGCATTATAACATTTTCTTATCTCTACAGACTCATTTCTTTCTAGAATCGCACCGTTTATATTTATATGCCTACTTGCCATCTCTTCCCTAGTACTGCAATGAAAGTCCAGTAAGATGGGGACTTAATACCAAATATTTAGTAATAGCTCCCTACATATTTGTTGAATTACTGATTCAAGTGCTAAAAAAATCCCACATTTAACAACCTAGTAGACCAGAATTATAGCAGCAACCTAAAAATTAGAAGTAATTATCAGAGAGAATATGACCAATTGTAAAATATAAGAGATCTATGTCATTTCTACAGCTGCAGTGTGGTCTGAAAAGTTACAGAAGACTTTTTTTTTTTTGGCCTATAAACATTATGGTGTAAGACAAGAGATTGCTTTTGATAAATAGTCTAATGACCTTTAAACAAACCACTTAACCTCACTACAACTCAGCTTTCCCGTGTGGGTTTTTTTGTGTGTGTGTGTCTTTTTTTTTTTGAGACAGAGTCTCAAGCTGTCGCCCTGGGTAGAGTGCCATGGCATCACAGCTCATAGCAATCTCCAACTCTTGGGCTTAAGTGATTCTCTTGCCTCAGCCTCCCAAGTAGCTGGGATTATAGGCGCCCACCACAATGCCCAGCTATTTTTTAGTGTAGCTGTCATTGTTTGGTGGGCCCAGGCTGGATTCAAAGCCGCCAGCTCCAGTGCATGTGGCTGGTGCTTTAGCCGCTGAGCCTATTTGTTTGTTTTATTGAGACAGAGTCATCCTCTGTTGCCATGGGCAGAGTGCCGTGGCGCCATCGTAGCTCACAGCAGCCTCAAACTTGTAGGCACAAGAGATCCTCTTGCCTTAGTTTTTTTTCTTTTTTTTTTTGTTCTTAGTAGAGATAGGGTCTCACTCTTGCTCAAGCTGGGCTTGAATTCCTAAGCTCAAGCAATCCACCTGCCTAGGCCTCCCAGAGTGCTAAGATTACAGCACTCTGGGCGTTGTCTATCTGTTAATAGAACACACAGAACATGAGGAAGGGAGATACACCTGTTTTGATGATATTCAGAAAAAAATTCTTTTTTTTTTTTCTTAAAATTGAGATAGGCAATGCAAACAGGTAAAGAATGTACAATTCACATACTAAAAAGCAAATCTGAAACAAAAATTAACATGATGTTATTTGCACTTACTGGTCAATGAATTCCACACCAACACCAAATGCTTCTGCCATATAGCCAAGAGTTAATGATCTATATGATTCTAGCAGCTGGCTGTATGCATGAATTCTCATTTCTCTCACATAGTATCGATAATGAGGGGCAAAAAGCCAGTCCTTCTTCATTTCCTGTTCTACAACGGCTGCAATGAATAAGATGACAAATTATAAGAATCTCCCTTTCCGATAAAAAGATTAAAAAGTAAAGCTGAGTCCAACAGGTCAAACAAGGAGTCAGTTCCTCACTGTTTTCCCATTATCATCCAATCAACAATGGCAGAAGTAGCACTGGTACAGGAAACACCGCACTTAAGCAGCATGTGGCTAGCTGACATCTCGTTCACTGATGACGAAGTTCACGCACTAATATTTTAACCATGGAAATCTGCCTTAAATTAAGTAAAGTTCATTTTACTTAAAAAAAATACTAACAGAGAAACAGCAGGTACAATTACAAATGAAAGATTTATTATACAGACCAGAAAAAGGTACAAATCAGATTTTAAAAAGCATATGGTCTGCCGTGATCAACAAGAGACAAACTAAGAATCACAAAACAGTATTCTAAGTTTTAGCATATGTGACATATAGCAAATAAGTACATGAAAAGATGCTCAACATAACTAGTCAGTGGAGAAACACAAATCAAAATCACTACTTCATATCCGTTAAGACACCTACACTCAAAAAGACACAGGATAACAAGTTCTGCATGTGGGAGAACTGGAATTTTTACATACTGCAGATGGGAATGTCAAATAGTGCTGCTACTTGAGAAAATAATCTAGCAATTCCTCAAAATCAAAAAGTTACCTTACAATCCAGTAATCCTACTCCTAGGTATATAAACTAAGAAAAATGAAAACACATGTCCACACAAAAACATGTACATAAATCTTTGTTACAAAATTATTCATGATAGCCAAAAAGAACAACCCTAAAGTCTATCAACTAAGGAATGGATAAATAAATACAATGAACTATCATTTGGCCCGAAGACCAAATGAAGTACCAAATGAAGTAATGACACATGCTACAACATGAAGAAAGAAGCCAGGCAACAGCAGGCCACATAGCATTTGATTCTACTAGCAAGCAATGTCCACACGAGGCAAATCCATATAGGGCAGAGAGTAGATTAGTGGTTGCCAAGGACTGGGAGGAGGGAGGAATGGAGAGTGACTGCTAATGAATATGGGCTTTCTTTGGGGAAGATGTTCTGGAATCAGGACTGCTTGTACAACCTTGTCAATATATTAAAAACTACTGAATTGTACACTTTAAAATTTAAATGACGTATAGCTCGATTACTTTTAAAGGATGAGGCATAAAATAAGAGCTGCAGGAATGCAGAGATTTGTTCAGATTGACGTAAGCAGTGATGACCAGGAGACCCCAAGCATAAAAGGAGGAAAAAAGCAATGCTACCGTATAACCTTTTGTGCAAAAGCAGCCATGTATGTATGAAAGGCTAAGGCACTCAAGTTGGAGGGAGAGCCCTGTTCCTACTATCACATGCAATAAACACTGGGCCAAAACCCAATGCAAAATTGGAATCATCATCATTTGGAGTCTCTATAGCTCTTGAAAATGATTTGCAAATAAATCAACACAAAGATTTAGCTATTGCATAAAGAATAACCCATTGTTGAAGTCAATTCTCAGTTTATCTCAACCCCAAATCAAGTTCAGAATTTCCTCACGAAGCTGAATACTTATAACCATTTGCTCACTTCTGCCTTAAAAGACTGTAAACTAGGGTCCAGCAAAATCCTCAGCAAAGGGTCAAACAGTAAATATTTTCAGGGTTTGTAAGCCATATTATCTCTCTGCTACATATGCTTTCTTTTAAACAACACTTTAACAATGTAAAAATCATTCACATGGGGTGGCACCTGTGGCTCAAGGAGTAAGGCACCAGCCCCATACACCGGGGGTGGTGGGTTCAAGCCCAGCCCCAGCTAAAACTGCCAAAAAAAAAAAACATCATACACTTGAGCCATATAAAAACAGGCCCCAGTTTGCGCACTCCCCTTCTAAACAAAAGTGGGCTAATTAGCCATATTGATCAAAGACCTGAAGCTATCTACATACTCCATTTTTCAGATACGTGAAAAATCATCTTGGGTTATTTGCACATAGAATCAGGAGTAAGATGAAGACAGATAATCAAAATGAGCAATTCTGTCTTTACCTAATGATTGGAAGAAAGCTGAGTAACGACATTCATAGAGTGAAAACAAATACTGCCGAACTGCTGGAAGACTGTGCAATACTTCAAGAATCTCTGCTCCTTTAATGACCTAGGTAGTTGGGGAAAAAAAAACAACAAAAAAAACTTCAATGGTCTTTGTGTATTTGAATTAGAAAATCATGAGGCAGTCTTTACATATGAGTATTAAAAAGTTCAGGCATTACCTTTTCCCTGAGATCTGGTCTTTCTAAAGCTATCATGCTGACGTAAACAGTATAAGTCACAAATGTTTTATAATCCATGAGTTCATAGGATGTAAATGTTGAAACAGTGTCAAGAAAGAGTTCAGCTGCCTGTTTGAAATCACGAATAGCCACACAATAAAGACCCTGATAAACTTTTAGACGGTTTCTTCTGTCCCAGTCTCCTCCTTCTTCTATTAAGCTATTAAACAAAAACAGTAAGATCATAATTTAGAAGCAGACAGGGCCACTCTTTAAAAATTTTGTGTTACTTTCAAAGAGAAAATAACTTTTAACAAGTGGAACCTAATGAAAATATTTCACTAACTAATTACATTATTTTCTAACCAAATGTACTAATTGTAAATAAAGTGACAAATTTCTTATCAATTTCTCTTTTATAACATCATGATTTAGAGGGAACATATCCCCACTGCTAAAAACTACCTTTTGGCCTTTTCTGTGTTTCGTGTGATGAGATCATTATCCATGTAAAATAAGCCAATCCTAAGAAGATAGAATACAATGTCCAGTCGGTGACCCAGGGCCACAGTTTTATCATATGTCTTGCGAAAGGCTGTCAGAGCTCCTTCCTGTCAGGAAAGCCAAGGGAAGAAGTAAGAAAGGTTATAAGTTTTCAAAACTATCATCTGTCTAGGATTTTATTCAAATGGGGGTATAGGCAGGTAGAAATAAAGATAAAACAAGATGGCCATTAACTGGTAACTGTTGAAGCTGGGTGATAAGTACACACGTTTACCATACTATTTTATACTTCTATACAGTACAGATGACCTTTGAACAACACAGGTTTAACCTACAGGCATTCACACATGTGGATTTTCTTCTCTCCTCCTCCCTTAGCCTACTCAGTATGAAGATAGGGATGAGGACCTTTATGATTATCCACTTCCACTTAATGAGTAGAAACCTGTATTTTCTGTATTTTTCTCTTCCTCATGGTTTTCTTAACATTTTCTCTAGCTTACTTTATTGTAAGAATACAGTATATATTAACAATATATGTAACATACACAGTGGCTCATACCTATAATCCTAGCACTTTGGGAGACTGAGGTGGTGGGTGGAATGCTTGAGTTCAGGAGTTCAGAGGCCAGCCTGAGCAAAAGTGAGATCCTGTCTTAAAAAAATAGCTGGGTGTTGTGGCAGGCACTTGTAGTCTCAGTTACTTGGGAAGCTGAAATAAGAGGACTGCTTGAGTCCAAGAATTTGAGGTTGCTGTGAGCTATGACACCACCGCACTTTACAGAGGGCAACAAAGTAAGACTCCAAAACAAACACAAATAATAATACATGTAACACAAAGATATGTGTTAATCAGGTGGTGTCCGTAGCTCAGTGGGTAGGGCACCGGCCACATACACAGAGGCTGGAGGGTTCAAACCTGGCCTGGGCTAGCTAGAACAACAATGATAACTGCAACAAAAGAAAATAGCTGGGTGCTGTGGCGGGTGCCTGTAGTCCCAGCTACTTGGGAGGCTGAGGCAAGAGAATCACTTAAGCCTAAGAGTTTGAGGTTCCTGTGAGCTGTGACGCCAAGGCACTCTACCCAGGGCAACAGCTTGAGACTCTGTCTCAAAAAAAAAAAGTGGGCAGCACCTGTGGTTCAGAGCCAGCCCCATATACTGAGGGTGGCAGGTTGGAACCCAGCCCCAGCCAAAACTGCAACAACAACAACGAAAGTAGCCAGGTATTGTGGCAGGCACCTGTAGTCCCAGCTACTCAGGAGGCTGAAGCAAGAGAATAGCCTAAGCCCAAGAGCTGGAGGTTGCTGTGAGTTGTGACACCATAGCTCTCTACCAAGGATGACAAAGTAAGACTCTGTCTCTTTAAAAAAAAAAAAAAAGTGTTAATCAACTATTTACCAGTAAGGCTTCTGGTCAACAATTACCTAATAGTAAAGTTTTTGGGGAATCAAAAATCATACGTGGATTTTCAACCACATGTGAGGTTAGTACCCCTAACCCTTGACATAAGAAATGCTTATATTCTAGAAAACAATATTAAGAAAAACATTCATAATTTATTCACGATTTTTAAGTATTCTTTGTTTCATATTGTCAATGTTTTTTTCCTTTAACACTAATTCAAAGTAACTTTACTATAAATTAAAAAAGAATTTTTGGAAATCTATCTTTCATGCTATCACACTTATTATTAGACTACTAACTCAGTTTGCAAATATACAATTCTATCCCAAAGCATTATGGAATAAAATGTTTCTATTGCTTTAAAGACAAGAACATGAATAAAATCATTTGTTTATATGTGGTACTTTTCAGTATGTGTCTGCCCAGTTTGTAATTATTAGTTGTTTCTTAAATTTATAAAAGGGACTGACACACTTGGCACTCAGATCTTGGTCTCCAAATGCCATCTCCCACTAAAGGGAATCAAGGACCCTAGAAGAAATAGATGACTGTATGTTTGAAGAATGAAAACTAAAACTACTAAAAATGATCCAGAGTTTGAGCTTGTGATACACCTATCTTGTTTTTCTGTTTGAGACAAGAGTCTCACTTTGTCACCCTGGGTGGAATGCCGTGGTGTCACAGCTCACAGCAACCTCAAACTCTTGGGGTCAAGTGATTCTCTTGCCTCAGCCTCCTGAGTAGCTGAGACTACAGGCAACTGCCACTCTGGCCACCTAGTTTTTCTATTTTTAGCAGAGACAATCTACCTACCTAGGCCTCCCAAAGTGCTAGGATTACAGGCGTGAGCCACGACACCTGGCCTACATGTGTTATTTTACCATAAAATGAGGAAGATAAATGAGATACATCAAAAGGACCAAAAAAAAGTCTTGAAGGAGCCTGCACTAACAAACATGCAGCAAATAGCACCACAAAGAATAAAGACTATCATCAATGGTAACACAGTGAATAATAAATCATATTAATACATGAAGGTAGCTAGTAATACTAAATAAAAATCAAATATAAAAAACAAAAGAGGGCAAACAGATGGAGAAAAAATAAACTTGTTTTTCTTGGAAAAATACTAAATAAATATAGAGGGAATATTAGAACATGATCAGTTTACAACTCCTTGATGACTCAAGCATGTCCTTACTGAAATTCCTTAAGCCCTGAATCAAAAGCTTTTAGTTTCTCATTCCCATGTAATACATTAACCTTTAAAAGCAAACCACAACCTAAAAGTAAACACGAACTATTTTTAAACTTTTCTGTATTTTTGAAATTTTTACAATGACCAAGTCTTCAATTTATAATCAGTAATGAAAAAGAAACTTGTTTTGAATTTAATACATAACATTTAAGCACTTACTTTGTGCCAGGTACCAGTCTAAACTCTTTGCCCCATCTTTAATCGAAATTAAGTAGAAACTGTCATTTTCCCTATTTTTCAGATGAGGAAACTAAAGGTTTAGTAAATCATAATTACTAAAGCTAAAAGAGAATCCAGGGAGTCTGATGTAAGAGCTCAGACGATTTTCACATCATTCGATAGATAAAAAATTCTGTTTTCAATGTTCTGACTTAAAAACATTGAAAGCCCATTCTCTTAACTGTTATTACATTAACTACTAAACCAAATTTAAATATCCAGCACTGATGAGTATTCCTCTGGAACACTAATGGTGTTTAAAAAGGAAGTTAAATTTTAAAATGAAATGTTATTAATCTGGGCTGGTTCTCAATTTTAGACTATACAACTACAAGGAGAAAACAGTTTGCACTCACCTTGTCACCTATCCTGCAAAGGTACTCGGCTTTTGCCATCATTGCATCTCGAATTTCACTCTCCCCCAGATTCTTCTCTGCATCTTCCAGCTCCTCATCCAAACGTTTCAACTCATCTTCATTAGCCTTCTTCATTTTATGGAGTAGGTCCATGTCCATCTGCCAGTCGAGGGATTTGCATAAGGCTTCATAATAAGGAGCCATGTCTGAAGGGGGAAAAAGGGATGAATGAGTGGGAGCCACTTGCATCCTAAAGTCAGTGTCTGCCACCTTTTACCCACAAACGCTGTTAGGTCATCCACCAGTCCACTACCCACCACTGGGAAGGAACGGATAGAGCTTCAGAAATGCTTGGGAAAACGTTAAACGCCTGCTAGTGGGAGGTCTGCAAGAGGGCCGATCGCCAACCGGGGCGGGCAATCCTCGGTTTGCTCTCCGGATTCTGTTCCAAAGCAGTCTTCAAACAAGCGAACAGGAAAGCCTGTTGCTACTCAGATACATATGTTCAATATACACCACCGACTGCCATTCACTGCTACGAAGAAGGAAAGGAACTGAGCTCACATGTCTTTTACCTCCTCTACAGGAATACGCCTCGCCCGGGAGCAATCCCGAACGGCAGTAAGTCATTCCACCTTTGCTCTGGGGATAGCACTGCGCTAAATACCTCAATTTCTCCTAAAGCTACCCTCAAAGGGGAAGGACATTCAGAGCTGCAGACCTCTCTACAAGTAGGCGGGTTCGCCCAGGGGATCCCCAACAAAAGGAAGGCTCCCAAAGCCTGGCCTGTCTCGGGGACCCTGACAGAGGGACGCCTCGGCGGCCAGAGCTCCGCTAGGGAAAATTCCCGCAGGCTCCGGAGCGCGAGGCCAGCCCAAGCCTAGGCCGCTGACTCGGCGCTCCTGCGGGCCTCACTGTTGTCTCGGACGGCCGCCATCAGCTCTTCGCGCACGGCTGCGTCCCCGCGATACTCCGGCAGGCTCAGCAGGAAGCGCAGCTGCGCAATGCGCAGGTCGGGGTTCTTGGGCAGACCTTCCTCTTCCAAATTCTCCAGCGGCATCGCGGCGGCAGGGACCACAGCTTAGATGAGAAGTCAACTCGGCAGGGAAGCGCTGCGGCAGCGGAAGCGGAGGAGCCAGCGAGTGCGCCCGGCCGTCTCCGGCACGGCTTCCGCTCCGGCCGCCGCCGCCTCCGGCAGCGTCCCCTGCTGGACACCGCCGGAAAGCCTCGCACAGATTGAGCGCCTCCGCCCCCGTGTGGTCACCGGCGGTTTTTCCTCGCTCAAGGTCCGGTGAAGTCCCAGGTAAGAGTGCCCAACGCCAAAAATTTTCTATTTTTAAAATCTCTTCCTTCCTCCCGTTTTAGTTATTTTACTTTTCATTCATTTGTAATTGATAGAAGATGGTAATTTGGGGGGAAATTTTTGAGAATAGCAAAACAAACGAATACCACAATTTGTCAAACTCTTCCTCATCTCATTTTAACCCTCTCAGAGCTAGGAGGTAGTACTCTTAGCCCACATCATAGATAAGAAAAGTGAGGCACAAAGAGGTTTGACAACATAATCAAACAACGTCATGTAAAAGCTATGTAATAGGGCCTAAGTAAAAACTCCTGTCTATACCCCAAAGTCCACGTTCTTTCAGCAATTCTAAGAATTGCTGCACCCAGAATTCAACAGATACAACAGCATCATCTTTTTGTTTCTGCATAAATTAAATCTTTACATGCCTGCATTTTCAGCCTTCTTTTGTTCATGTTGCTACAGAGTCTTCACAATTGGTCATGGTTACATAAAATTCCATATAATGGATTTACCATAATTTACTTTTAGTCTTTCAAACTCTGTTAGAGGTGTGGTTAGTTTGGCCAAGTTTATTATTATCTGAATACAAAAAGTAGAGAAAGACCTTTGGATGCACAGATCATTTCATATTTTGCATTTTTTTCCTTAGCATAAATTCACATGAAGGAATAAAAAAAAAAGAAAGGAAGCTTTTTGTGATTTGGGTATATATTTAATGTCAAATGGTTTTCTAAAAGAGTTGAACCACCTTATACAGCCACTGAAACTGCTACAGTCTCACAAGCAGTAGGCATTACCATACATGTTAGAAAGAGTATTTGTTTTTGTCACAAGGAAATAAGCATCTTGAAGACAATTCAAATGATAGAATTTAAATGTCAATGAAAAAACTACTAGCTCTCCACCACTGTTAAACTTTTAGTGAAAAACTTTCTAAACATCTTTCATTTATTCATTCAACAAACGTGATGGCATGTTTACAAACTCCCAGGCACTGTTTTACACACCAGGGTATCAGCAGCAAAGAGTACAAAGCCTCTGTGTTTGAAACTTATGAATGCATTCTAGAGAAGCACACCTTCTTAAAACTCACCTAGGTATATTAATAGGATCATTCTACACTTGCACTTTTTCTTTTCTTTTTTTCTTATTTGTAGAGACAGAATCTCACTTTATTGCCCTCAGTAGAGTGCCATGGCGTCACACAGCTCACAGCAACCTCCAACTCCTGGGCTTAGGCGATTCTCTTGCCTCAGCCTCCTGAGGCACTTGCACTTTTTCAATTGCGTTGGGTTCAATTGCTATAGCTACCTCGTCATGCCAATAAATACAGATCAACCAGATAGGATTCCATTCTATTTATGTACCAACTTTCCCCCATCAATCCTTAACTGATAGTTTAATTTGGACCGTTTTTAGTTTTTCTCTTTCAATATGTGGTGTCAGTTATCAGGGTGCATATATATTTTCACCCTTGTGTAACTTTCTTCATCTAAATCCCTAAGGTGCAGTTACTGAATAAGAGAGTATGAACAGGGCGGTGCCTGCGGCTCATCGAGTACGGTGCCAGCCCCATATACTAAAGGTGGTGGGTTCAAACCTGGCCTCGGCTGAACTGCAAAACAGAAAAATAGCCAGGTGTTGTGGTGGGCGCCTGTAGTCCCAGCTACTTGGGAGGCTGAGGCAGGAGATTCACCTAAGCCCAGGAGTTGGAGGTTGCTGTGAGCTGTGTGATGCCATGGCACTCCACCGAGGGCGATAAAGTGAGACTCTGTCTCTACAAAAAAAAAAAAAAGAGAGAGAGTATAAACATTTTACCTTTTGATATATTCTGTGAGGATTATATGAATTATTTTTCCATAAATGATATACTATGTATCAATGTATATCCCCACCAATATTAAATATAGGGCCTGTGGGAAAAGAAATAATATCTTTTCCTCACTCATTGAGGAAGGTTGATGGCTGAGACACCTATAATAAAAGATAAACAGGAGAAAAGCATACACCTTTAAATGTAAGTTTTACATGACATGAGAGCCTTCGTAAATGAAGACCTAAAGAAATGGGGAAAGTTGTGTGTGTGTGTGTGTGTTTTGTTGTTGTTGTTTTAGACAGGCTACCTCCCTGTCACCCAGGTTGGAGTGTAGTTGCATCATCATAGCTCACAGCGACTCAAACTCCTGGGCTTAAGTAATCCTCCCATCTCAGCCTCCAGAGTACTGGAACTACAGGTGCCTCCTACCAGCACACCCAGCTAATTTTTAACTTTTTTGTAGATACAGGGTCTTGTTATGCTGGCCAGGCCGTTCTCAAACCTGGCCTCAAGCAATCCTTCTGCCTCAGGCTCCCAAAGTGCCAGGATTACAGATGTGTACCTCCATGCCTAACCTAAACCTTTGTATTTTTAAGCTAAATTTGGTGAAGCAAGGACAGTTGTGTAGAAGCATGGTTAGACAAAGGGGGTGTGATCTAACAGTAATAAGCTGGGGGAACTTATCAAGGTCTGTTTGTTCAGAGATTCTTCTCTGTGTTGCTATATCTTCAGTACAAGGACATATTTTTCCTTTGACTATAGAGAGGGAATCTCTGGACTGATGCTCTTATGATCTACTTTAGAAAATGCTTTTATGACCTTTGGTGGAGAAGGGCAAGGTGAGAGAGACCTTCCTGCTTCTAGTTTTCATCAAGTGACAAGATGCCATACTTTGGGGTTGCATATCCTGAACCCCATCAGACCTGTCTCCCAGTATGCCTCTCTCAACTATTTTAGGTTTTGCTCACAGTTTCAGTGTTGCTTTTCCTTTGCACTTCTTTTATTATCAGTGAGGTTTTTTGTTTATTTTAACATTGGGACTAACCAGACATATTTCCTCTTTTATGGAATTCCCATTTGGCTTGGTCCATTCTCTATGGAATCTTTCCTCATTGATGTGTAAGCCTTCTTCAGATGTTAAAGACACTGATTGTCAAGTGTTGCAATTTCCCCCCTTGTTTATGTTTCTACATGTTTTTATGGATTTTTCCACATGAAATGTTTAAATAGTTAAATATATCTTTTATGTGACAAAAATTTATATGTGATGAAAACCTCATGTTTAAACGAAAATCTGTTTATAGTCAATGTAGTTTAAATTACATATGACTGGTATATTTCAGATTCGAATTCTTCTAGTATAGAGTCATAATCAAATTAAGGTTGCAATTGCCAGCGGATCTAAATTATAGAGGGTTCTGTGACTCAAGGCTATTCCAGGTGCAAATGACCTCCAAGGCCAGACACGAAGCCTGCTGTCAGCCTCTCTGCTCCACACAGAGACCAATTTCCGGTCAGATCTCTCATTTTCTTTTCCTTTTAGCATCATTACCATTAATTGCTGAGAAATCAATGGAGCCCTGAACTATTGCTATGATTTGGTTGCCTGGTTGACCAAAGCAGCTTCTCTGCCCTGTATTGACAACTCATTATTGAACAGTAAATCACCCATTCCATCAATATCTTTGTGGCCATTAACTCAATTTGACTGGATTAACTAGTTTTCCGAAGATTCTTCTTGAAGCTTCAATTCTGGGGCTTCTGTGGTCTCAGAGGGAAGATAAATATGTATCTCTTGGTAGACTCTTGCCCCATGGCAGGATTAAAATGTTTAATGGGAACAGACTATGGCAAATTAGGTACACATGTATCTTTTTTAATTTGCTCTTGTTCTAGGACTTATTTTAAAATTACACTTTCTTTTTTATCACTGTTAGGAGTCCTTTTCACTTAGAACCTATCAAGCAGGGCCCTCTTCTTCCTTTTCACCTTTTATACTTTCCTTTTATGTTAGATTATTTGGTTCTGGAAAGAATGCTCTGTTTTAGAGCACTGGATTCTGAGCAGAGCACACTCAGCTCCCTGTCCTGGCCCCAAGGGCTGTTGATATGACTCCCATACCCACTGCATAAAGAAATGTCCCTTCGAGTGTATAATTAACTTTATCTGCTTTGTGTGGTGATGCTCACTTCTAATTACATGCACTTTCAGCTTTTTCATTGAATTTCAAAGACTATGTGAGAGACCCTGATTACTGCTTCTTTGCAGATACACACACACACACATATATATCTCCACAGTGCTTTATGCAGGCAGAGTTCCCTCTGCTTCTGCCAGCATCCTTCCTGTTAGACGGTTATTGATTACACCGCATAAGATGGGTGTACAGCACCCATATAGCACCTGCTTAGAACGCACAGAAATTTCAGTGTTATTGTAGCATAACGACCAGTTGAGGTAACATGCTCATTTCTTTCCTTTCTTTCTTTCTTTTTTTTTTTTTTTAAGAGACAGAGTCTCACTTTATCACCCTCAGTAGAGTGCCATGGAGTCACAGCTCACAGCGACCTCCACTTCTTGGGCTTAGGCAATTCTCCTGCCTTAGCCTCCTAGTAGCTGGGACCATAGGCACCTGCCACAATGCCCTGAATTATTCCTTTCCAAAGGAACATTCTGGAGGGAAAACAGGGTTTGGGAAGTGCTGTTATTCTTAGAGGTCAACAAGCTTGGGCCATTCATATAAAGAATACCAGTTTTCTTCTTCTATGATGAGAAGCTACCTGGACATGGCAGGGAGAGTCAGATGTGTCCTGTGGGATGACACAACCTTCATACAGAGCTCTTACTATGTGCCAGGCACTGATCTCAGGGCTGGGAAGTGCAGGACAGCAGTGAATGCAAAACGCATAGAGTTTACATTCTGGTGGGAAGAAGGTGGGAAGAGACAAAGAAACTATACACCACCAAATTACTTGGATAGTGGCAATATTAGTGAAGACATAAACACTATTATGGGATAGAGAGGGTAAGGAGGGGCTATATGCTGAGGTGACATTTGGGGTAAGACAAAAAAATAGGCTGGGATTAGGGTCATCATTAGAGGAAGTTAGTTGGTGCCTTAGTTCTGTTAAAAATCACCTCTTTTCATATATAAAATAAATGGCTATGAGAGGTCTTATGGGTCATTTTCCTCTTCACAGTTTAATAATAAGGGCACAGTCATCTATGTGGATACCGATCCTGAAAACATTATGTGAAAAATCAGGAACTTGCAACTGAAGCTGTACAGCCATTGAGAAGTAGCCATATTCCCATTTCTGGTAAGTTGCCTAAACTCTAAATATCAATCATTTTTTGCCTGTCATACTTCTGGGCCCAGCCACAGATCCTCTGCAGGCCCTACACGTGCATTCACCCTTTGTCCCCAGCAACTCTACTTCTGGGAACTTCCCACGAAGATACACCTGCAGTTATACAAAAATAACACAAACAGGAAGTTACTTGTTTCAGTGTTAATTGCAATTGTAAAATATTGGAAGCCATCTAAATGCCCAAATATAGGAAAGTGATTGAATAAACTCATTTACGTAACACATGATGAAATATTTATTATGCCTTTGTTTAAAAAAGAGTAAAGAAAATGTCTATGTGCAGCAATGGGGTGAGTTCTAGAAATCAAGGGTTGTTGTTTAACAACAAAAATGTTAAAGGGGGCTGAGAGAGGAGACACTATAATATATAAGTTCAAAGACATCCACTAGGCCATGGAATACCAAAAAAAAAAAAAGAATAAGTCTGATTTTTGTAAGCCAGCAACTAAGATGTAGCCATGTGGTAAGATAGTGCTGTCAGTTGGCTAAGAAAATGTAGCAATTGAATAGTAATTTTTCTTAAGATCAATTTAAAGAAACAACCCTGGACTGGAAATGGAACTGTCTCAACCACCAGCAGGTTCTGCAAAGCAGAAGCAGGAGAAAGTGAACTTTGGCAAGAATTAGTTGGTGGACATGTAAACTTGAACTCCAGCCAAATGGAGGGACAAATCAGAACTGCGCTGGACGTTCTATTACTCATCTATAACCACCCAGCATCATTCTTATTTTGAACTTTTTTTTTTCTTGCACAGGGTCTGGTGGGTTGGCGGGCTTGAGGGTTTAGGGTTACAGAGGTTTTTCATCCATCCCTTTGTGGGACGCTTCTATTCTCTCGCCGTTATTTTTGCGTATGCACAACCCCTTCGTCTATAAAGCCCAGGAGAAGAAAGCCAAGTACATGCAGTGCTTCGTGCGATGAGCAGCAGAGGGCAGCAGTGTCCGGCGAGTCCACAGGATGGAACCGCGGCGACACCAGCCCCAGCCAAGCGGAAGATTTGTGCAACCCAGGCACTGGATATGGGGCAGGGCGAATGTGGGCGTTTTCTAAATCTGACAGGAGAAAAATCATAGGATAAAACTACTCATTTAAAAGCCTGCCCCGATTTTTAGTTACAAAGGAAGCAAAAAATCCTTAAAGATCCTAATTTTAGACTGTTAACGTTTATGATCGCTCAGAAAATAATACAAACCATTCTTTCCTTCATTTGATTAACCCCCTATCGATTTTACCCCTGTTTTGTGCTCAATTTGGTGTCACATGTCCTGGGCAAGAACAGCCAAGACGTGGACCCCTCAAGACAAATCTAAAGCGTTGTTAGAAAAATTCTAAGTCAATGATTTTTGACTTGGGATACAAAATACCATTTGAGTATTTTAAACATAATATTTAATGAACAGGTGAATAACTGGCAATGGCCTGAGAGGTGAAGTGTTCTTGATTAAGTCAAACCACAGAAAACAGACATTTGAATTATAGCTGCATCTGAAATGTGATTTCTTTGTATTTTAAATTCATATAATAATAACAATAATAATGACTCCAAAGTCTGTACAGCAGTTACTATGTGCCAGGTACTTGGTTAAGTCTGCCATACATATTAAGTCATTTAATCTGTTCAACAACTCTATGACATAGATATGATTATTAGTCATACTACAGAGGTTCAGGAAGTTAAGCAACTTGACCAAGATCATATAGCTAATAGGTGACAGAATAGGATTTGAACTCAGGTCTGGATCCAGACTCTACTCTTCTAGCCATAACATACTTCCTATTATTAAAACCACAATACTTGGCTTGGTGTCCATAGCTCAATGGTTTAGGGTACCAGCCACATGCACTGGGGTTGTTGGGTTTGAACCCAGCCCAGGCCTGCTAAACAACAATGACAACAACAAAAAAATAGCTGGGTGTTGTGACAAGTGCCAGTAGTCCTAGCTACTTTGGAGGTTGAGGTAAGAGAATCACTTAAGCCCAAGAGTTTGAGATTGCTGTAAGCTGTGACACCACAGCACTCTACTGAGGGCGACATCATATAACGAGACTCTATCTCAAAAAAAAAAAAAAGCACACTCATGCATAATGAACTTTCTTTTTTAATTTTTATTTTTATTAAGTCATAATTGTGTACATTGGTGCAATCATGGGGCACAATGTGCTGACTTCATATACAATCTGAAATATTTTCATTGAACTATTTAACATAGCCTTCATGGCCTTTTAATCACTATATGAAGACATTTATAT
>CAUYON010086021.1:0-10200 GCA_963573935.1 Arctocebus calabarensis | reverse complement strand
CAGGAGGGTGCCGCGGCACAGGGGAAGGAGGTCTGGTTTTTAGAGGGTCTCTCCCGTGGGGTAGAGTGGGAGGACAGCCGAACTCTGCTCGCTTGTTTGTATGGAGGTATGGCGTATACTGTGAGCTGTTCTCTTGGGGGAGGGGACTCCCATTCGCTTCGTGATGTACTCTGTACCTTTTATTAGTATCCTTGGGGTCGCAGGTCGCTCCAATAGGGTTGATGTGCGTTCCTCGACCTTGTCTCTTGGCTCAGCTCCAAACCGTTGGCTTTCTTGCTAAATTTCTGTCGTTTAACTCTCCTTCTGGACAGGAGTGTCTGCAGAAAGCTGGCTACAGACCGCCATCTTGGCTCCTCCTCTCCGTGTTCTGTGTTTTGAAGAAAACAATTTTTTACTCTTAGACTACAGAAATAGTCTTTTACCATAAGATGGTTATATGTACCTGAAAAACTTAGATCAATAATCCACTGTGTGTTTTTCTTCCAATCTCTCACTGGCCACTGCTTTCCTAGGTTATCACCATTGCCTTAGAGGTGATGACCCCATGAAATGTGTGGGTGATTCATCCGATGTCCATCCGCCTCTCAAAGATTTTGGAATTTTCCTGAGAAAACACCTCTAAAGTATTTCTCATTGTCAAAAGGCTACAATGAGCCTTTCTCATCAGAGAAATGCTTGCTACAACAATTTAATAAAAAATGTGCTCCAGGATGGAACAGCCTCCAGAGATGTGGCAGTAGGAATGATGTTCTCGTCATTTTCTTTAGTCGAACTCCTGGGAAATTTCCTTCTTCTTTCCCATTATCTCTTACCTTCCCTTGCTGAATGCAGGTTGAGGCACACAGACTTGATCATCAAACACCTGACTATAGCCAACTGCTTGGTCCTTCTCTCTAAAGGACTTCCCAAGACCATAGCAGCATTGGGCTGAAACACAGCACTAATGGTGTTAAATGTGACTTATTTTTGTATGTTGAGAGGGTGGGCAGGGGAGTATCCATTGGCACCACCTGTCTCTTGAGTGTCTTCAAGGCCATCACAATCAGCTTCATGAGCTCCAGGTGGAAGGATCTTAAGGTTAGACGCTCACAGGTACATTGGTAGCTCTATTGCCCTTTTTTGGACCTTACAGTTGGTGGTGCATCTTTTTCCCCCCATGTAAGGGTTGTATGTTTCAGGCAAATGGGACAGCAAAAACATCAATGTATCTTCTTGGACCACCATGGAATAAAAGTTGAACTCAATAGCAACAGATATCAGCATACTCAATCAAATTCATTGAAGCTAAATAATCTTAGGCTGAATGATAGCTGGGTCACAGATGAGATTAAGAAGGAAATCACTAAATTTTTGGAAAAAAAGAATAATGAAGATACAAATTATCAAAACCTGTGGGATACTGCAAAGGCAGTCCTAAGAGGGAAATTCATAGCTTTGGAAACCTTCATCAAGAAAACAGAAAGAGAGGAAGCCAATAACTTAATGAACCATCTCAAGCAACTGGAAAAGGAAGAATACTGCAACCCCAAACCCAGCAGAAGAAAGGAAATAACCAAAATTAGGGCAGAATGAAATGAAATTGAAAACAAAAGCATCTTTCATAAGATCAATGAAACAAAAAGCTGGTTTTATGAAAAGATTAATAAAATTGATAAATCTTTGGCCAACCTTACCAGAAACAAAAAACTAAAATCTCTAATATCATCTATCCCAAACAATAAAGGAGAAATAACAACAGACACCTCAGAAATTCAAAAAAATCCTCAATGATTACTACAAAAATCTCTATTGCCAAAAAAATGAAAATCTAAAGGAAATGGACCAATACCTGGAAGTATGCCACCTTCCTAGACTCAACCAGAAAGAATTAGAAATCTTGAATAGAGCCATATGAATCACTGAAATAGCATCAACAATATGAAATCTCCCTAAAAAGAAAAGTCCAGGACCAGATGGCTTCACATCTGAATTCTATCAAATCTTTCAAGGGGAACTAGCATCTATATTATACAACTTTTTCCAAAGCATAGAAAAAGAAGGAAATCTTCCCAATACAGTCTATGAAGTAAATATCACCCTGATCCCAAACCAGGAAAGGATCCAACAAAGAAAGAAAATTATAGACCAATATCATTAATGAATATCAATGCAAAAATATTCAATAATCCTCTGGAGCAGTGCAGCTGATTTGGCTACCCAGGAGATGCAAGAGGGTCTTGAGAGAGCAGCAGAGAATAACATCTTCCTGTTGGTGGTCACCATGCACTCCCAGGATGAGCCAATTCAGCCACTTCTGCGGGCTACTCTGCAGCCAACAGGGAATCCACTGCAATCTCCATGTTTCTGCTAGGCAGATACCAGTCACAGATCCTTTGAGACCACGCCTAGCTGCCTGGAGTCTGAGTATGCATCCGGGAATCCAGAAGGCAGTAGAGACTCTGGCTTCCAACTGTTCGATCTGGTCCATGAGGAGGGAGAACCAGAGGCTGCCGCTACAGATTCTGGCAAAACAGCTGACCCAGATGTGATCCTCTGCAATTCTGTAGAGTTGATCCATGAGCAGTTGACTATATCTGAGGATGGACCAGGAGTAGGGCACCAGGAGGAACAAAAGCATGACAGTTATGTGTATGACATTTACTACTCAGAAATGGCCACTTCAGGGTGGATTGAGAACATCCTCTCTGTGCAACCCTATAGTCAAGAGTGGGAGCTGGTGAATGATGATCAAGAACCAGAGAATATTTATGATGATGTAGATGATGAGAACAGTGAGAACAACCTGCAAAATGAGTACCCAGAGGAGGAAAGCAGTGATGGAGAGGAAGCTTCAAGAGGCTCTGATGAATACAGCAGCCTCAGTGAGGAGGAAAGACACAGTAGCAGATGTCAGATGAGGAACAAATACCCTTTGGATGTACAAAAGGAGTTTGGCTATGACCCCCACGACCTGGATTCAGACTGATCATCTTTTCATATCTATGAGCTTCTACCATGGGCCCTTGAGGGTTCTGTGATTACATTTGTTAACCACTCTGGTGACATCCTCTCAGTTGTCCTAGCCTAAAATGTGAAGGAAAAAATATATCCAATGGTACTATCAACCCCACAGTGGAAACATGCTAAGGGAGTAAGTCTTTTTCCACTAATGCTAGGACCCCTTCTATTTAATCAAAGGTGACCTACAGTCTGAAAAAAATACTATAAAAATGGAGGTTCCTTTAGTTTCCTGGCTTAGGCATTATTCCTGCCATTTCAGTTCTCCTATATGATGCCACAAGGCAAGGAGAGGATATTTCATCAGCTTTCCCATACCAGCAGGCTGCCTGCCTCCAATAAAAGTATTCCTTTTAATAGAGGGAATCTAGAAACACTACAGTGGGTCCCTTGTAATAGGATAGACCAGATAGTGATGGCCAGGATGTAGAATCTGTCTGAGCTGTGGGAGATCTCAGTTAACCACTGTCTCTGCCTCCCTGCTCCTAGACTCTAATAATGATTATAAAGAGTGCAGTCTTTCTTTAGCGGTGGTGTCAAGTACCAGAATATGTATGAATATGATACACTGTGTTTAGTAAAAGCCAATTTTGAACATGAAAAAAAAAATTCAATAAGACCTTAGCAAAAAGAATTCAACAACTCATCAAAAAAAATTATACACCATGATCAAGTTGGTTTTATTCCAGGGTTACAGGGTTGATTCAACATACACAAATCTATAAATATAATACATCACATCAATAAAATAAAAAGCAAAGGCCATTTGATTCTCTCAATTAATGCAGAAAAAGCTTTTGATAATATCCAGCATCCTTTCATGATCAGAACACTTATGAAAGTAGGCATAGAAAGGATGTTTCTTAAACTGATAGAGGTCATCTATAAGAAACCCATAGCCAATATCATATTGAATGGTGTAAAGTTGAAAATATTTCCACTTAGATCAGGAATGAGGCAAGGATGCCCACTGCTTCCACTGCTATTCAACATAGTAATGGAAGTATTAACCATTGCAATCAGGCAAGAGAAGGCAATCAAGGGTATCCAAATAGGGTCAAAGGAGATCAAACTCTCACTCTTCACTGATGACATGGTCCTATACCTGGAAAATCCCAGGAACTCAACTTCAAAACTCTTAGAAGTGATCAAGGAATACAGTAGTGATCAAGGAATACAACATGGATGCATCTGAAAAATGGGAATGGAAGAATTCTGACACAGTAGTTACCATATGATTCCTTTCATATGAAGTTTTAGAGCAGTCAAAATGAACCTTTAGTTACTGAAAGCAGATTGGAAGTCATCTGTGGCCAGGGATTGGGGAAATTTTACATCAAAGGGACATGGGGAAATTTCGGGGCATACGGAAAATAGTCTCTAGCTTGAGCGTCAGTGCTTATACAGGTGTGTGCATTTGTCAAGCTGCAGTTAAGGTCTAGAGCCTATTCACCCTGGCCAGCAGCTAAGTAGGGCACGTTCTTATACAAAATGCATAAGTAAGTTGGGTAAACCCAACTATACCAGCACATTTCAAGCCTCTGTTCACATCATATCCAGTAATGTTCAACTGTCCAGGAAAGTTTCATGGCTGGGATTAGCATCTTGATCCAGGGAAGTACACTCTGTGCAAAGCAGGAGGGGTGGCAGAGTGAATAACTGCTGAGTGCTAATCCAGACTATCATAACTCAACCCCCTGTATCACATATTCATAGTAATTCAGCAAATGTTCATGGAGCACCTAGTCAGGGCCAATTCTTGGTTCCTTACTGAACAAAAAGACTGTCCTCAGGGACTTTATATTCTACATTTTCCAAATGAAACATTTATGTGAAACCCTAATGTACAACAATGGGTAAACACAGAGACACTCTGACTAAAGTCGGGTGAGGTTGCTGAACCCCACTTTAGAATCGCCTCAAAGGAGAAAGGAATATAGTGAGAGATTCCGTGTGAAATTATAAAATGCAACTTCTATCCTGCCACTCATTGGCTTAAAAAGCCTTCCATGACTTCTTTATCTGTATGAGAATCTGGACTCCATGGCTTGAAGGTCAAGGCTTCTTTTCCACTGTTCGATCTGTTACACCCCTGGGTGGTCCTGTGTGTGTGCTCCATTTAACCGACTGTCTCTCTGTCCTCACTGCCATGCTGGGAGCTCTCTTGCTCTTTGCCTCCATTTCCCCAGAACCTCACATAGCATCTCCCCCTTAGCAGGAGCCCAGTCAGTACTCACAGTAGCACAACAGACTGAAGTTTCCAATCAGGGGCCTTTATCCACGGGGTGTGTGCATCTCATAGGTCCCCCTACTTTTAAAAAATTTACAAAAATATTTGAGGTCTGAAAAAGGACTTTGGTTTCAAAATATTATAAGAAAATTGTAAAGGGGGATATATAATTTCAGGAGCAAAGTGATTAAATATTTTCATAATGTTTACGTATCATTAAAATTACATACATATGGGCACACATGCACACACATTGTAGGATGCAGGTGCACTCTGCTCTGTGACAGGTGGGGTCTCTGGGAGTGAGGGTACCTATGGCCTGTGGAGCTCATCAGTGGCCCAGCTTCCAATTCAGGGTTTACATCCAGCGAATATCCAGAAATGGGAAAAACAGGACTCCACAGTTCCATAAATCTGGGGCTTTGCTACTGAGTGGTAATTAGATTTCTGTGTATCAACTTCATATGCAAGAAGAATGGAGAGTTCATAGGCCTAGTTTTCTAGGCAAGATTATCCAGGATGGCATTTTATGGGACTTCAGCAGCAAATGGACAGTTGGGTTTGAATTTACAGTTGCGAAGAGGAGCCTGACATGAGTTAGGCATGTCATTAAAGCATGCCAAGTGCTACTTCTCAGGGCTGCTGCCACAGGTACCTGCCCCAGTCTCTGGTCTAGGGCTTGCTTCAGTCTCTGTGGGCAGGACACCTGGAGTCTGGTCGCCCCCTGGAGGCCATGCTGGGTAATGCTCATGAAGGGAGCACAACATCTCCCACATACACCTGCGGAAGCCTCGGGCTGTGCTGAGCTCTAGGGGTAAAATGATAGACAAAAACAACAACAAAAACCAGATACAGACCCCATCCTTGCAGTTCTCCTGATCTAGAAGGGTGAGAGAGGAAATCACAAGATCACGCCTCTATATATACAAATTTTGAGACACGAAGGAAGGGAGGAAAGAAAGACAAGACAGGACAGAGTACTCTGAAAGCATAGTACCTAATGTGGGGGATTAAGAAAGTGATTTGGAGTGTTTTTGAGACAGAGTCTCACTCTACTGCCCAGAGTGGCAGGGAAAGGCAGAGGCTGGCAGGGGAGGCAGGAGTGAGATCAAGCAGTAATGATATGTAAACATTATGAAAATATTTAATCACTTTGCTGGAGAAGTTGTTGAAGGACACACAGAAAGCCCCCAGGAAGGGCTTGTTGATTCTGAGGAGTGTTGGGGGGCTGGTTATAGAAATGCCTCACAGAGGAGGGGCCAAATTGATCTGGGTCCTGCAAGATGGATACGATAAGCTTGCTAGGCGGAGTGGAGCCGGGAGCAGGACATTTTATGAGGAAACAGTGAGTAAACATTCATTTTCACTACCATTTGATCATTCCATTCCTAGACAATTTTTTTTAAAGAACTAGAAGCACTTGCTTGTACAAGAACTTGCATAGGACATTCACAGCAGATTTATTTGTTACAGGCTCAAACCATAAGCAACTCAAATGTCTACCAACAGGAGAAAGGATAAACTAATTACGGTCTATCCATGTAATAAAATATTACTAGACAATGTATTTAAGGAACAAATTGCTGATATATGGAGCAACATGAATGAATATCAGAGTATTTATGCTGAATGAAAGAAGTAGGAGGCAAGGGGAATCCAATTTTATAAAATCCTAGAAAATGCAAACTAATTTTGAAGTGTCAGCAGGTCAGTCATTGTAAGGACTAGGTCAGAGGTAGAGAGAAGCAGGAAAAAACTGTTACAAACAGGCATGGGGATACTTTTGGGGACAATGCACATGTTCATTATCTTTTTGTTTGTTTTTGAGACAGAGACTCACTTTGTCTTCCTCAGTAGAGTGCTATGGCATCTTAGCTCACGGCAACCTCAAACTCTGGGGCTCAAGCGAAGCTCTTGCATCAGACTCCCGAGTAGCTGGGACTACGGGAGCCTACCACAACATCCGGCGACCCTATTTTTAGAGATATGGTCTCTTGCTCAGGCTGGTCTCGAAATTGTGAGCTCAGGCAATCTACCTGCCTAGGCCTCCCAGAGTGCTGGATTACAGGCGTGAGCCACTGTGCCCAGGGGTTTATGTGTCAAAACTCATCAAACCATGCCCTGCAAAAAAAAAAAAAAAAAAGGTGGCAAATCCAAGCCACCATTCCACCAGACCATGGGAAGTTCAATCTCATTCTGTATATGGTTGGTCCCTCTTCCCTGAGGTGTGCACCAGAATCTAGGAGGTTTATAAGATGCTGTCCAAACAATCCAGACCTGCCCCCACCTCCATGGCATCCCTGCTCCCTACCCACCCCCCCAGCCTCCTTCCCCAGCGAGCCCCCAGCCCAGGGCTCAGTTCTCTGTTCTCAGCCATAAGATCCTACCTCTGAGCCCAAGATTGCTGATCTCCTTTTCTGCCTTTCCTGGATTCTTAACCAAAAGGTTTTATGAAAGATGCTGAAGAACTAAAAAATTCCTACTAACTCTGGTGAGGCCTTAGCTCCCAACTATCCATGTCCTTCCCAGATATCAAACCCAGATTTGCCAAATAACGCTAGAGTTCAGTGGCTCCCAACTCCCATCCCTTGCACCCTATGCCCTGCCCAGCACCCTCTGTCCCCCCATCTTCAGGATTTGAACAGTGCCTACAAATCTGAGCAAGGGGAACTCTGACTGACCACCCCAACCTAATTCATAAGTCTTTCAGTCCCTGGCTCCTAGCAGAACATTCTGTGAATGTCTTGAAGGCAACATCACCATAAAGAATTTAGCTAATGGTGTTTGGATGTTCCTCCCTCCTTCCACAGTTTATATTCGATGTTCTTTCTAAGCTCAGAAACCTAAGTGTCTTTCCCAGAAGGAAGTCAGTCTCTCAGCAGGGGGTGTCAGGTAAAGTTGTCAGGACAGCCTTGTGCAAGGCTGGGCCTTGGCCACACTGCACCCACCCAACCCACATGTCTCCCTCTGACCCCACAGACTAATTCACCCTACAAAGCACTTCCTACAGGCTGCCAGAGTCTTGGGGCCACAGGATGGTCAACAGAGAGTTGGGCTTGGAGACTACTTCTTAGCTTTTATAATGCTTCCTCAACCAGGGTAACCAGTACTGGTGGAGTTTTGGTGCTTGTTTTTAGCAGGCCCGGCTCATCGCAGTCCACCTGTGAGGTTTCTTGAAGTCTGTGCTTTAGCAGTTTCCCCCTCCACTCCATGCAGAAGGCAGCAACTTCCAATTCCTCTGGATCTGGGGAAGGTTCTCTCAAACCCTGGAGCACAGAAAGATAACAAAGTCCTGGGGATCACTGTGCACTCACCCAGTGTTGGCTGACTGGAGCTTTTCTTTACAGATTCCTCCACGCTGGGTCTGCTTTCTGATGCTCTAACCCTACTTGTGCAGGAATCAAGGAGTCATTTTGGAGAGGACTTCTGAATTGGAGTCCACTCATTCCAAAAGGGGAAGCAAAGCAGAACAAAGGGTTTTGTACTGATCACAGGGGAACATTCTCAAAATGTAGCCAATTTAAAAAAATTCTCTCTCCACCCCAAATTCTGCCTTCCTTTGGATCTTGTTTTATTCAGTTTGCTTTATACAAAATATCCATGGGTCGCTAGGTCAGCGACTAAAGCACAGCCAGGACTCAGATGCATGCTGTGAGCGCTCAGCCTGAACTCACAGGGCCTGTGGATTGAGGGAAGGATGTGGCCCTGTATCGGCTGGTACCACAGGATCAGTGGAAGGCTGTGGGCTGCTGCCGGGGCTCACAGGACACAGGGCCTGAGTCTGAGCTGTTCTCTCAGCTTTCTTTTCTGTTCAAGGGATTCTGCAACTTATAGCTGGAATGTGAACATTTTTCAAATGCCTTTCACTAGGTGTGTCTCATTTATGTACTCTGAACTGGTGCAAAGTTTCTTTAAATTTGTAATGAAAATTCTCATTCTATTTTTAGCACCTTCCTGCCACTGTCCCACTAGTCTAGGTCTGCGGCTTCATGGAGTTTACATTCTAAGAAAAAAAGCTAAGCAAATAAATAAATGCAAAGAAAGAAAACAGGTTTATAGTTTCAAACTGCAGTGAGTGCTGTGAAGGAATCATACAACCCACTGAAAAGGAGGAAAATAGCTGTGATTTAGTTTAGATATAGTAGAGGTGGTTCATCCCTTCAGCTCAGGTCTAAAGGGTGAAAACAAGCCAGGTGATTTGGTAGAAGTGATGGGGCACAGATGGGGCTTACGCAGGGGGAACTGCACCCACCCTAACCAAGGTGTTCTTTTAGGTGCTCAAATATTTTCAGCTTCCACATAGGATATAAAAAGCTAGAAAGAATGTCGCTCACAACCTAACAAAAGCCAGATAATCCACAAAATCATAAATTTTCTTGAATCACTTAAATAACTAAGGTTGAAAGGCAACTAACTAGCCTGAAATCTAAGAAAAAAACAGATACCTCTAAGGAGTGGCAGGGACAAGCACTGGCTGGTGTAGCTTAGGAGGAAGATGGGCCACCAGATCATGCCATAAGATTTAGTCAAAATATTTAACAACTCGCCAACAGCCAGGGTGAGAGTATAGAGCCTGTGGGAACCGTAACATAGGAAAAGACCGCATCGGCGGCACAGTGGGTAGGGCGCTGGCTCCATATACTGAGGGTGACGGTTTCGAACTCAGCCCGGCCAAACTTCAACAACAACAAAATAGCCAGGCGTTGTGTTTAGCTCCTGTAGTCCCAGCTACTCAGGAGGCTGAGGCAAGAGAATTGCCTAAGCCCAGGAGTTGGAGGTTGCTGTGAGCTGTGTTATGCCACAGCACTCTACTGAGAGCGATAAAGTGAGACTCTGTCTTTACAAAAAAAAAAAGAAAGTGAAAACAAAATGTGTACAATTGATTTTTAACAATTTTTTAATGTAATACAGTATATCAAAAGGTTATCACTTTAACATGCAATTGATATAAAAATTATCAGTGAGATATTTTA